>NCSJ02000352.1:0-42637 GCA_002812745.2 Scytalidium lignicola
CGAAAATATTCGAAGCTCTTGTTAAATGAAAGAATTCGAAGCTCTCGTTAAATGAAAGAGTTCGAAGCTCTCGTTAAATGAAAGGAAGCTGGACTACAAGCAAAGCAGGACACTAGACTACAGGCAAAGCAGGATACTAAACTACGGACAAAGCAGGATATTGGAGTACAGGCATAGCAGGCTGGTAGTCGGAGGGAAAAGATTTGCTCTACTTTGGTTAGTAAGAAGGAAAAGCGTCCGTACATTGCCTGGCTAGGGATGTACACTGCGTAACTCCTGCAAGACACGGTCGGCCTTGTTGTGAGGAGAGATCTGGCAGGGTAACGCGAAACAGCAGACTTGCTGCGAGGCATGGTATATAATAGCAACGACTGGCTGGCGGAAGGCTAGCATGACACTGTCTATATGGCCTGAGAGGACGGATGCACGTGTTGGTCTGTAAGGAGAGCTATAAAGCAACTGGCTTGAGGAGGGCTGATACAAGCTTAAGGAGCAAACAAGACAGAGGACGTAGAGGGAGGTTTTGTGCTGGACCAACCTCTCAAAGCAAGCGACCAGGGGTAAGCCTTTCGAGGTATATAGTCTTACGGGTTTGTGGGAAAGCATAGTAAGGAGGTTGCTAACCCTACTTGTATTATAGCTTGTCAAGTAGATTGCAATACAATTCTGTGCCTGCCTCCCAGAGCGGCAGCCAGGCCACCACTATCACCACCACCACGAGTACCTCCAGCTCAGCAGCCTCTAATGAAAGGATGGAAACGAGAAGCCTAACAAGACAGACACAACAACAACAAGGACCATTTACAGTAGTCCAGCCCCGGAAAAACAAGAGAACAACAGCTTGCACATGACAGGACACCCAAATGAGCTTAGAGTGTTACAGTACAACACAAGAAAGTCCTACAGTGTGATGTTGGCCTTTTTGGCAGATAAACACACTAGGAATTACAGAGTAATAGCTATTCAAGAGCCATGGTTAAGCATGAGAGGAGAACTATGGAGTACCTACAATCCGTCGAAAGATAGATACTAGGTGTACATATTAACTACTAGTGAAATGCCTCATGTCTACTTTCTTATAGATACTACAAAAATCAACAAAAACACAATTAGGATCATAACCAAGGGAGAGAACGTCATAACAGCTTATATTAAAGTAACAATTAGCGGAGAACCCAAGGAAATATCTATTCATAATATATACAATCCTCATAAGGATAAAAAAAGATTCCAACAAAGAAATAACTTATTTCATGGATAAGGAATACAAAGGACTACAGACAAATAGTGCATTTCTACAACTAGACCAAGCACTTACAAGATATCAGAACAACCTACAAATTATCATAGGAGATTTCAACTTACAACACCAAATATAGTTTGGCAATGAACGAATAAGTAGACTAGATAGTACATCATACGATTACTTGATAAAAAAGATAGAAGAGAATGGAATGGAGCTGGCCTTGGAACTAGGAACAATAACAAGGCCTCCAGACAACACTATACAAAGTGAAAATTCAGATAGATTATGTATTAATCTTGTGTAGACAATATCAGAAATTCAAGACAAGATTCTTACTTGCAAAGTAATTGAATGATTAAATCATTCCTCAGACCATCTTCTCATAGAAACCACTATCCAAATCGACCTCCAAGCATCCTCTGAAGTTATTATNAAAAGCGTTTACAAAGCTCAACCCAAAGACACTAATTACAGTAGTAAAAGAACATTTGCCAGAAGTACAACAAATGAATATTATAGAAGAAATCAACTTTTAATAATAATAGCAATTGTAAACACCTTGAACATAAGAATTGAGAACTTAGTGCTAATAGTCAAAATCTCTCAATTCTCCTGTCCAAGCTTTACAAAAGACGTCAAAGACATTATAAAAGAATTGAAGAAGGCAGACTACAAGAAAAGAGTATGCCTAACTAAGAGGAACTTCAAGGTGTTCTAAGAAGCTAAAAATAAGAAAGACAAGGCAATTTCTAATTGTAACAAACAAATCCACTGAAAACTAGTTTTAGAGGTGAAAGATGAAGTAAGACTGTGAAGATTAGCCAAATGGGCTAAGAACCGCACAACTCCTACAATAGTATTCACCTTGGAAATCAAGAGAAAAGATAAGATTATAGCAGAAGATTTAAAGGGGAAATGCAAAGTTCTTAGGGAGATGCTCTTCTTAAAACCATCAGAAGCTAACTTAGAAGATATTACAGGATTCAGATACTCTTAGGCCAAGGGCTAATAGCTTGAAATTACAGAATAGGAGGTAACTAAAGCCCTGAGATATATACCCTCAAACAAAGCCTTAGGGAAGGACATAATCCCTAACAAGGTCCTCAAAACAATGGTAAAAAAGCTTGTGCCAATTCTCATGAAGGTGTTTAACGTATCTTTGAAGTTGGAATATTGTTTAAAACACTTTAAGAAATTAGTTTTAGTAGTCTTACAGAAATCAAACAAGCTAAATTACTTAAACCCAAAAGCATACAAGTTAATTACACTCATGAATACTATTAGAAAAGTAATAAATATAATTCTAGTGAAATGTATTTAATACTTGGCTAAGAAGTATTATATGCTGTTAATCCAGTATACTAAAGGAAAGAAGCTCTCCTTGTACAAGTATATAGCTTATATGTTCACAGAAAAGATTTATTCAATATAAAGAAAGNAAAAAAGTCATAAGCTTATTACTCTTGGATGTATCCAGAGCTTTTGATAATGTATTACACCAGCGATTATTACATAATATAAGAAAAAGAGGCTTACTACTTTAACTCATGAACTGGATGACTAGTTATCTTCAAGGCTGTATATCAAAACTTAAGCTAGCAAAAGGAACTAGCTCAGAATTCATGATAGATACAAGTATCCCCTAAGGATTTCCATTATTATCAATCTTATACCTGTTCTACAATACTGACTTGGTAAAGACTAAAAGGTTACAATTTACAGTTATTATTAAGGGAGAGTACATCAACGATGTAAGAATTCTCGCCAAAGGTAAGAACACTACAAAGACGATAGTCATTCTCACAAGAATAGCCGTAGAGTACGAAGAATGGGCAAGAAAGCATACTTCAATATTCGTAGTAGATAAATTCGAATTAATACATTTTACCCATAAAAATGACAAGAAATTGAAAGATTTTGACAAGGAGGACCTTCAAAGATTACTTACTATTACAGCCCTAAAGGAAAGTAGAAAGCCTCCACAAGTAATCAAGCCGAAGAAAGTTGTACAATACCTAGGAATTATCTTTGACTCTAAACTAGAATAGCAAGCACATATGAAACACATTAAGGAATAAGTAAGCAAGGTAATAACAACTTTACAAGCAATTACAAGCTTTACATAAAGAGTGTCAAAAGAAGAAATCCTGAAATTGTATAAGGCAGTAATATTACTAGTAATGACTTACACATACTTAATCTGGTACATTCTTGAAGATTACCAAGGAGGGAAAACACAAAGAAAGCAAATGTTGAAGACGTTGAACGCCCTCCAAAAGGAAGCTTTGCGAATGGCTATAAGAGCCTTTGGAACAACAGCATTGGTAGCCTTAAAGAAAGAAACATACATTATGGGGATAGACCAACACTTAACAAGACTATCAACAATAGTTATAGCCTGAATCATGGCTAGCCCAACTTATAAAACCATGGTAATAGGTAAAATTGTCCGCAAACCAGGAATCCACCTGTTAACGGAAAGACAATCACTACTTCAAAAGTTGAAGAAAAGACTTAAAGACAAGCTGAAATCAGGAGAAATCAAGCTGCTAGAGCTAATTGTGCACCATACAGCTTCTCCCTAGTAATAACCACTAACGACATCTATTGAGAGGGACCTTGAGAAGGCTAAGTATAAGCATAGTAAGTTACACTAGCATAAGACAACTAAGCAAGCTGTCATCTACGCTGAAAGAAGTGGCAAGGGGGGACACACAAGGGCAGTAGCATGGTAGGAAGACAAGCAGTAGATAGCGAAAGCACACCTAGGGCCAGACACCTACAGCAATGTTTATGCAACAGCACTCATGGGTATATCAGAGGCCCTAAGATTAGCCCTGAAGGCAAGATCCGCTATCAGGCAAGTCAACGTCTTTATGGCAAACCAAGCGGCAATTCTGTCAGCTGTACAACCCTAATTATAGTCAGGACAGTATATCCTACGGGATATTATCTGAAAGGTGAACTAGCTACGTCAGAGCAATATCAGAGTGTGTATACAATGAATACCAACACTCTCCGGAGGCAAGGGAGCAAAGAAAGCAAACTAACTAGCTAAAGAAGCTACAAGGAGAACAAGAGGGATACATGTAGCTGAAATGAGTAGCCAGAACACTTCTCAAACCACACTTGCAAGAGTGGCAAGAATTAGGCTAGCAAGGACAGAAGGAATTGTGCAAGCTACACCCCAAAGTGCGTCAAGAATCAAGTAGGCCAAGCCCGAAACAGTGAAAACGATGTAAGTGACGCAGGCTACACCCGTATGAGCCACTCCAGCAAGGGCCAAGCCTAGGGAAATCTCCTTAAGAGCCAATAGACCTATAAGAAATGCTCTTACAGGGGGTACCCTTAAGGGAGGCGATCCAGTAAGGGCATTCATAAGTGGAGTTACACTCCTAAGAGCCTTAACAAGAGCCTCACCAAGAGCCATACCAAGAGCTACACCAAGAGCCGTACTAGCATGCCTGAATTACCGGCTATAGTCAGTAATCAAGAGAATCATTCAGAGAGAATGTCTCCTGGACTAGCAAGCGGAATGGCCCAAGGCCAAATCTGCTGCCCAGTACAAGTGTTACTGGGGAAATGAGCTACAGAAAGATATCAGGGGCTTGTACAAGGGAATGCAGAAGGCCATGAGCTTAGTCCTGATACAGATGAGAACAGGCAAGATAAGCTTAAACGTATACTTACACAGAATCAACAAAGTTAAGTTATCACTTTGTAATTGTAGAGAAGACAACCAAACAGTTAAGTATGTACTGAAAACATGCCATTTATTTGAACAGCAACGAGATCATTACTTTGAAGGTCTCGACCTAAATACTAAGATATTATTAGGACATCTCAAATATACATCAAAGACAATAAATTTCATACTAGCAACTGGCCTTCTAGATCAGTTTAAACATTACAAACCAGAGCTGTACTAAGAGTTCACAAACTAATAATGTAAGAAGTATAACTAATTTACCTAAAAGACAAACACCAAGACAAGGGATAGACCCTGAGGAGAGCAAGATTGTCAAAGGCATGCAGCACTGAACAAGGAGACAGTCAACTGCACTACAGAGTTATAGGTGTACGGATTTGAGTTATGTCGAGTGTTTAAACTTTTGAATTGTTTCTTCTTTTCCTTTTTATTCATGTACTGTTGATTCTTTTGCCACTGGCAGGATCGTGGAATATTAGTGTAGAACACCGTGTACTGTATCTCGAGGAGTCTCTGCAGGCGACCGATTAGGAATAGCCGAATAAAGAGTATGATTACAAAAAAAAAAAAAAAAAAAACAGCCTCAATCCGGACATTGTGATACATCGGGTATCTAACCTAAGTGATATCGATGTCTGAAATGCAGCTGACTTGGCAGCCCGGATTCTCCCTGTTAAGGAAGCCCGCGAAAAGGCCAGCATCACGCAGGAATAGACAAGAGCGATTCGAGTTTGTCGTGGAGCACCCCCAGAGAGCCCATCGTGCAAGACGTTCCCGATCGGCCACCACCTTTACATATTCAGCGTCTCGCTCTAACTCTTTGAAGGAGCATTCTATCATAGTAGACACACACAAAGCTTATCTCCAAAGCGAAGCTGTCGAAGAAAATGAACCTCCCGTTGACCTGTCACTCAGGGCCTTGAATGACGAATCATCGATCAGGAGCGAAGGGTCTCCTGATCTAGAGACAATTGATGGAACGACCGAACCTCGCCCGAACTCGTGCAACAGCGAAGACCAATCTACATCCTCGCGTTCGCCCGAGCCCACGGCTGGTAAGCGTAATATTACAGGTTTAGGGCCCGATTTTGCGGTGGTTTCGGCTTTGACCAACACTCCATCTCCTCTTTTCACGTCTGTACCACCGACTATAGAGTACAGTAACCTTACTCAACGGTTCAAGCCAATACTCAACAGATGTATGCATTTTGTACACTCATTTGCTCTTCCCAACTCTGACTAACAACTTTTAGATAATAACGAGTTTTGCATGATCCCATTAACGTTCCAGCTACGGATAAATCCGTTTCGATACCGCCTAGACCTCGACCCAGAACCGACCTTTCTAGTCCACGCTGTGATGGCTTTATCAGGTCATCACGTCAACTCTATCTCAACCCTGAGTCATCAGCATACATCACTTCAACTGCTTCGCCAGAGTCTTAACACATTCAATGATGCAGAAACTATGTATTCTGTGCTTGACACGATCGTAATTCTATTCTCGTTAGATGTTAGTCAAACTTCTATGTGCTTCAGACTAAGTCCAGACTGACGGTGGATATTAGGAAGCTCAGTCTATCCTCGGAAATTGGAGCACACATTTTGTAGGAGCATATAGTCTTATTGAAGCTTGCGGTGGTATCAAAACATTAGCTATGTCCTCTAGGGTCGAGGCTCAGATAGGAATACTCACTTGGTATGCAAAGCTTACTTTCTAATTGTCTTTGAGTTTTAACTGACTTACCAGGTGGGATGCTATAACCAGTCTCCTGTCCAGGGAAGACTGCGTGTTCCCTTATACATACTTCGATGTTGTACTATCGAACCAGCATAAACGAGAGTGGGATTTTTTTGGATTGTGCGGATGTCCAACAGCTCTCACAAAGATTGTAATGCAAATAGCACGCCTCAGCGCAGAGAGGCAAAACTCGTCCTCGACGTTAGTTTTCACATTTGATAACACCGTCATCTCTGAAATTGAGCAATCGCTTAAGTCCTGGTGTCACATTCCTGCCGTGACAGCTTTCCAAGACGAAGACTCCATGCACCAAGATCAAGATGTCATGCATTGCTCTGAGGCATGGAGAAATGGCCTTCTTCTTTACATATTCAGGGTTTTTCAGTGGGAACCTGGAACTAGTGTTCCAACATATATCTTATATTATGCAAGGGTCATTGTAGACCACATAACCTCATGTCACGACGTGAACATGATAGCCAGGCAGGCCTTGCTGCCGCTTTTCTTTGCAGGCTGCGAGTTGCGAGATCGATCAACGCAAACGAAGATTATAAAATTCTGCTCTGTTTGGGACGAGAGGACTAGGTATCACATGTTCCGCAATACAATACCTCTGCTCGAAGAAGTATGGGCGGAGCAGGAGACGAAAGGTTTCGAGAACG
The DNA here is from genome assembly GCA_002812745.2 of Scytalidium lignicola. Taxonomy (NCBI): domain Eukaryota; kingdom Fungi; phylum Ascomycota; class Leotiomycetes; genus Scytalidium; species Scytalidium lignicola. Next base: position 7,359 of record NCSJ02000352.1, read on the forward strand.
TGTGGTGGGGCCAGGTCGTGGATAAGCAGCACACGTCCAAGGCTCATCCTTTGAAAATGCGACTTTGCTTTGGCTAATTCATATTTAGAAAGGTAAAATAAATTCAGACGAGAAGCTTAGGAAGATTGCCGGATCAACGTGTCACGCGTACTCTTGAGAATATCATTCTAAGTCATCGAATTTGCTTTGTTGAATATATAGGAGCGAGTCTCGAAAACAGCCTCTCCGGCTTTAATCAGCACCACCCATACTTTTCATGGGTCCTCACGTGGAAGTAATGTAGTTCCAGAGCTTAGCAAGACTATTCATCGAAAGAACAATAAAGAAGATAAAATCTATTAGATTAGACTTACACTTCTTTCTAACAAAACCAGCCCCTTTAAAAGTTTCACATGAGCTATTATAGTGATACAGAGCGCCCGAAAAGCGACAACTTTGGGCACTGCACCTACTTAATAATATGATTCTGAAAAAAAAAATTTTCCTGGTTCAATTTGAGCTGCCATATCGGTAGTAGTAAGAGGTACCACTATTTGAAGTGGCAGTATTCCTAAATGGCAGTGTTCCTCAAATGGCACTGCAACTGAGCCACCCAACGCCACATGACGACTTGCGGGATGTCTGCGTCCTAACGATTCTCAAAATGTGAGGTAGAACTTTGCCTACAGAATCTTATTAATGGGTCTCAATTTGATTTGTCTCCAACTTTGTTTCTTTCATTAACTTTTTTTTATCCTTGTTATAGTGAGATTGGTTTTATCTACGAAACCAGGGACACTAGGAGCTCGGGTCATGTAGTAGCGAGTTACTAAGCAGCCAAGACAAAGCTATTCTTAGCCCGCCAGTCACCAACCAGCCCCCAAAGCTGACGTGAGGTTAAATACATTAGAGCAAATTATTTAACTATTAACTATCTCAGTACTTGGTTGATCCCGAGTTAATCGGATTCTAGCCACTTGAAACTATAAGCACCTACAATATCCAGAGTTCGTGTCAGGGTAACGTAAGAAATTAGTGTCTGAGCACTCATTGATCCTTTTCAACCCAACGGGGGATTCTCAAGAGAGTCGGCGTAAAACACTTTGCACGTTAACAAAACCTCTGAGTGGGACGTGAATAAACAATTGTCACAGTTCGGCAAGCGTAGAAGATTAATTCTAATAGTTATCATAATCGGACACGATAGATAATGATAAATAACAAACCAAAATAATTAATCGGTCACCTTGCTGAGCTTGAGTTTTCCTACACTCGATCAATGTCAGCTTCCGGTGGGAAATTTTTCCAAGCCCTTTGAACTAATCAGCACTAATTAGCCCAGATTAACGTCCCCTTGACTACTTAAGCCAATCACGCAGTAAGGGTGCTAAAACTAGATCGCCGCCATCACCACCGCCACGAGGTTAAATCTTTTTTTGGTTCACGACTTTGTCTAATCTCCACAACTGCTGACTGACCGTTGCAGTATGACAGCCAGCAGACAAGTGAAATGAAATATAAAAGGTATCGAAGCCATCCCCATCTTTTATTCCACCATCCACATCAATAATCACCAGTTCAGTCTCGCTTTTTACTCTTTTTCCTTTTTCTTTTTGTATTTCCTTTGATACAATAATTCAAACGGCTCCAAAAATCAACCATATAGATTAATTGCCTCGTATTTCTAATTACGACCTATACCTCGATCAAAATGAAGTTTGCCCTCATGACCGTCGGCTCTGCCGCTCTCTCCTCCGTCCTCGTCGGCGCTGTCCCCCTTAGCACTCGACAAGATGACACCGTCTTCATTGACCTGAGGACCGGCGACGGTGACGCTACTTCCGGTTTCAGCATCGCAGCCAACCAGCTTGTCTCGACGGCCAACCTGGTCCAGTCGGCCCAGAAGGGTGTTAGTGCTGAAGCTGTTACTACCGGGTTCTTCTGCCAGGCATACAGCGACGCTGCTGGCACCAAGGAGCTTGGTGGTGTCTTCACCTCCACTACCTCCGCCAGTTTTACCGACGCCTCTGACGGGTCGGTTGGCTCGACCGCCGACGAAGCTGTTCCTGTCGCTGCATTCTGCTGCGTCGAGTCCAAGCTTAGGTTCCCTATCCTATGCAAGCCTACATCAACCTCAACATCTTCAGCATCCAAACCAACATACTCCTCGGCCTCTTCCGCCTCATCTTCTACTGCCAACCAAGTCCGCATCCAACTCAGCGGCATGGATGACTCTGCGGCTCAAGGTGAAGTTGCTGACGACGGAAGCCTGGTTATCCTCAAGGATAAAGGCCCCTTCTACTCTTACGTCCAGTCTGGCTTTATCACCGATGTCGGGACTGCCACCAACCCAACTTGCCAAGCTTACTCTGACGACCAAGGCAATGTGCCTATCGGCAAACCTTTTGGAACAAGCTCGGTTTACTTCAATGACGGCAAGGAAGCCGAGGTGCTCTCCGTCCGATGCAAGTCGAATTAATTGACTTTGATGGTTCAGGCGATGTGGGTTTAGGTTCCAGGTCTTGATTCGGGCAGGGTTGGTTTATGATCTTGTAAATGTGTCATTATGAATTCTAGCGGTATATACAATAAAATTAGCATGGGATAGATCTTTTGTATCAATATTCACACCTTTTTGTCCTCACATGAGATCAATGTAAAATATTTGCGGTGATTGAACCTATGCGTTTAATTTTGATGTAGTAACAATTTTCGAATCTGACTGATTTGCACATCTCCGGACGTTTTGGAAGATATGTAAACAATAGATTATCGCAACAAATACGGTACTTTTCTTGCATGTGCAGCCAGCACGTGGCAAACATAAACAAATCAAACGTGACAGGTTATTAGATTAATTATAAATCTCTATCAGCAAAATTAGTCATCTAGATCCCTACGTGTGCTAAAAATCGGTTCATACGTTATTACTCACTATACTATAATTAATTAACACGATGTGACTCGGGGATCCTACTACCCCGCTAGCAGGAGTTAGCCATCAATACATCCTCTGATGGTTGATGGTATTGAAACCACAGCGTAATATTGCATAATCGACAGCAGAATAGTTAGGGGCAGCTTGCTTACCAAGATTGATAACAGCATGAAATCATAATTTTCGAGATAAGTTTATAACTCGCTGAAAAGTCAATGATGAGCAGGCACTGGTGGCTTGACATTTAACGACTGCACTAGTTAATGTTCGGCATAAATAACATTGTAGAATTCTGGCGGAAATAATTAAGACGTCTTAACTCCGCGGGGTAATTGTACTGTAGTTACGTAGTACTGTAGTATACAGTATGCGCGATTGGCTAGAAAATGTTTGCGAAGGAAAAATAGGCTCGGTACAATTCTCGCAGTACGACTGCTTGGGACCGCAACGACTTCATATGGCCAGAAATGATCATGCAATTCCATAATCCTGTAAATAGATGGAATTGTTCCTCAAGATTCTTCAATCTCCTCAATATCCTTTCCTCTCGGAAATAGACGGTTTAGATATGGTGTCTTGTTTTCTTTTACTAATCATGTCATCATATGCCATAATTGGGGCATCTCGAGGCTTAGGCGTGAGTTTTCACATCAATATAAATGCGCGATTAATGATGGTAATCACTACAGTACGAATGGCTGCGACAACTGTGTAGTGATCCTGCAAACACAGTTATTGGTCTAGCCCGATCTCCAGACAAAGTCATATTAAGACTTGTTTCTGACTCCATATCCAATGTCCATATGCTTCAGGCCGATATGGCAGACTCTAAGTCTTTAACGACTGCCGCTGCCGAAACTGCGAGAATAACAGGCGGTTCTCTTGATTATCTCATTATCAACGGGGTATACATTAACACAGAGGAGCACCTTTTATCTCCAAGCGAGTTTACCGGGAAGGAAGATCTCATTACGACCACTATGACGGAGAGTCTCAAGGTTAATGTCCTTGGTATCATCTTCTCTATTAATGCATTTCTACCTTTAGTGCGGAAAAGTGATATCAAAAAGATCACCGTCATTTCAAGTGTGTTAGCAGATCTAGAATTGGCACAAAAGAGCAATATCCCATTTTTCGTGACGTACAGCTCGATGAAGGCGGCTCTAAATATGGTTGTGGTTAAATACGCTGCAGAACTGAAGGATGAAGGAATTGTGGTCTTTTCATTAAGCCCTGGCGTTGTTGATACTCATGGAGATAAACTACAAGTTCGAGGTAACTAGTTTTGGTTCTCATAATTCCGATAAACATACTTATTTATTTATAGAGGATCCCAAAGAAAGGGTTCAAATTGTACAGGCTGGTTTTAAAAGGATGGACCCTAAATTTTCTGGATCCATCACTACGGCTGAGAGTGTCAGCATGCAGAGGAAAGTTATTGAGGATATTACTATTGAGAAGAGTGGCTCCTTCTTATCTCATCATGGAGATAAGAACTGGCTAGATTAAGATTGCCATTTTTAAAATATTGAGAATGGTTTCGTACAGTTCTAGACTAAAATTGTGACTACGACGTACCCTTTAAGTTACTTTCATATGAGTTTCGTTAAGTGTATGGTGTATGCTGTTCAGGCTCCTCTATTTCGTCCTTATGAACTTTTCTACCTATTTATTTTTATTCCTGACTCTCGGTCTGACATAGTCAGCGAACTAAAATTATAGAATATTACTATAATTCAAATCTATTATAGGATGCAGATCACTAAAATCATAGTTCATTTCAAGTATCTCGATCACCAGAAAAGTAGAGGTCATTATATATCTGAGATAATAGGAGACTTATCGATTTTGAAATGACACCGGACACTATACTGTAATGGTTGTTGCATACATCCCAACTATCATAGCTACTAATTAACCACCAACAAACGCCTATCACAGACACTCACGTCTTTCTTGTAGACGATCCCTGCATAGATCCGCTGCCCATATTTTGAGATGAGCCGCCAACGGTGCCTTTTGAATTACCACCACCAGAGGTATTGCTCCACCTATCACCAGCAGATTGAGCACGTGCGGCAAACCCTGCCGAAGACATATCTCCGCCGCTCTTAGCCTATCGTGAAATGAATAAACTTATCAACGAGTTGTTTAAATATCCTCGAAGCAGTGGTTACTATACCTGAGATGATTGAATTCGTTCTGAAGCTGATTTATCCATTGCGTGGGTAAGCATGACGATGAATCTTTTCCTGATGAGCAGCAAATTGATGGATATTTTATGACTTCAAGTTAAGCGTAGAGTGTGTTATAAAATCTCCAATGAACCATTACCATTTATGATGGGATTCTATAATGAAATCTATCTATCAGGGGGATCGCTTTATATAACCTTTTGCTCATGTTAGCAAATCTGTCACATGCAAGGTACTTGAGATTTGTATTAAATATTTTTTATCACTCGACGATTATTCAAATGTGACCCACGGTAACTTTGAGTGGTTGAACCATAATTTGCCAACGATGGGAACATCTGGAGCCAATAAACTCAAGCACAATCAATACTCAATATGCAAAACCTGATTTCTTCATGCATGGGTTGTGGGAGAGGGGATGGGAGGCCTTACCATTATCAAAGAGGGGTGTTGGGAGGCCTCACCCAGGGCTGCTCTGATATGCCCAGATCTGTTATCTTACATATCAATAGTCTTTGCTTGACAAAAGCCCATAACAAAGCATAAAGACTTCTATTACGAGAATATCTGCCTTGAGATAACGTTGAACTTAAAGTAATTAAAATGGGAGACCTTATCTTAACATCCGAACCATGTTTAATAAGATCTGATTAGTTCTTTGAGTATAATTTCCGGCTCTCACTTCAGCAGCAGCTTTCTTAACTAGATTGAGACAATTAGATGTGTTCCGACCGAACCACTAACCTGGCTAGTTGCCCGACTGGCGGCAAAGTTGGTAGTTGGGCCGGTCCGTTGGCGACAGGTAAGGTAGTGGCACAGTCGGAAGAGGTGTAAATTGTGTTATTGGATACACATACCATGATTGGGTCACGAAGGGATCACTTCGACATATCGACATTTCATATTACGCAACAACAATTATTTCTAAATATTTCAACGTGACGCAAGCCCGTATTGATTTATGCTTTCTGGATACTTTATCCACTTCGGTCTGATGACGCTCATGCCTTTCTTCATCTAGCTAAGTCGTAAGAAATAGCTGCTAGACACAGAAAAATGTCCTGTCTTTTATCTTGTACGACAGATCTGTCAAGTTACAGGTGCACCTTGCTTGCCTACGCTGGTTGTATGACTGCCTGACTACCCCGTACCATATGGGCTTGAGAGCCCACGTCTTTTATCATCCATTACTCGCCAGTTTCCTTCACAACCTGAATGTTATAGGTGGATCCTACTAAAAGGCTCTTAGCTCTAGAATCTCGGCCTTGACTCGCGCAGTAGTGTAGCTAGAGTATTGGCAATCAGGTGTGCCACATACCTCTTTCCTTGACGTCAATAAAAATACTACTGAGCAGGTGCCGAGTATCCATCAGGCCGACGCTGTCGAGGCAGCTGTTAATGTTTTCCAAGCTCCTCATGATGTTTCTGTTGATATCTAGGGCGATATCGGGGTCCGCAGCCCAAGCCGATTCCCAGAGAGTTCTATCGTTGCTATCGAGGTCTAGAAAGGCGCGGACGACGGTGTCGGTGATCTCTTCTCGCGTGCTCAGGCCGCTGAGAGACTGTGGATGAGCTGTGCTGGATATTTGATGTGTGGCTGATGTTTATCATGTCGTGGACGTTTTGATCAATGGTAGATGCTTGTTCAGCGGTAGGTGTCTGTTCTAGAGTATAATGGGCGTACAGTCTTAAACTAGCTAAAGTTGGAGGCTTTTACTTTCAATTGTTGTATCATAACTGATACGTGTAATTCGAAATATTCACACTCTAATTACAAACTATACACTGAAATAGGTAAAAAAGTACGCTAGGTCACAAATCTTTAATGATTCAAAAGGTTATTATAATTACATAACACAGCAAAGTTTGCTTAAATTAACTAGTTAACTATGCATTATCTAATAATAATTTGTAGATGTAGGTATGGAGTGAGCTTAAGTCCGGCCTTGAAGCTAAGTGGCACGGCTCACAAGAGGAGTTTTCGTCCATATTGAACTTCAAAGGAGTTATTGTTGAGAATTAAAGAGCTGGTTTATTGTAATACACGTGTAAAGGGGTTGTTTAATTGGTTCATTTTGATCCTGGCATGAATTTCTTTGTTCTTATCTTCTTCTTTTTTCTCTTCACTTATACTCGGAAGGATATTCTTAAAGAAGGGGATTTGGCGACAGGAGTTCAGCCAACCAAGTTGCTGCTGTAGAACCGGTATCTTTTGAACTGCTGTGTATCTCACACTCTTTGGAAATGAAATGCAAGGTTTAACGGATTAAATGGGTTTGTACAGTAACTACAAATGTAAGTTTGTTCAACTATATTGGTAGAGAATAATATGAATATTTAAACAATCTTTTCAAAACCATGTTGATAAAAAGTCTACACCAACTACAACTAGACAAACCGAACTTGCAGGGATGCCGGCTCATCCAATGTATGAGCCGTTTTAGCACAATTGGACCATGAATCACCCATATAAGTTCCTCGAGATCCATCACTGTTAATCGCTGCGATATCAGTCGCGCCGGTGCATTCTAATCCAGCGTACCATCCAACGGCACATGTTGACACCTCTCCATCACTGAAAGGAGAACAATTAGCAACATTGAAGCTCCCTGCGCCTGATATTTTGTAATTTTCACAGTTATTAAAAACCTCAAAATTGTCGTCCGTTATGACCAAACTCTCCATATATTCAGTACAGTCTTGATCGGTGTACCAATTGAGTTGCATCAGGACCGTATTATCGGCAATGCAGAGGGTAGAGAATATGGTGATGGTTGCAAGTAGAAATCCCTTGTTTCTCGGCATCATGGTGGTGGTCGATGGTTCGAGATATAGTTTCCAGGTGGGATAACAGAACTAATCTATTGTGAGCTTTAGTTAAAGCAAAGCATTAAAACTTACATTGAATTAAAGTATTTGTTAGGTTGATCTGTAATACTTAGAACCGTAACTAAATATCTTCTCTTTTGATGGTTTCTCTTGATAGCTATAGTTACTAGTGTAATGGTAACATATCTAAAGCTTAAGCAACTATCTTATATACAGTAGGATTTCGAAATTGGGTCTATATTTAATCCTTAGCCGAAGATATACTCTCTAGTCAGCTTATGCCCTAGGTCTTCTTGTACAGTATAGCGTCTGGTGCTATTATCTTATTGTACTGTGAGGCTATACGCCTAACAACGCATAAGCTGACTAGAGCATACAAGACTCACCAATAAAACTATTTTGTAGCATAACTATGGAGAACGTAGCGAAGGAACTTGTGCCAAGGCGTGAGGTCAGCGCTAACAATAGAACGCTGAAAGTGCCTGCAATTACAACGATCTTTAGACTATTAATGCTCTGTAATGCACTGGAATTATACGCTCGCATCGCCTGGTTCGCGAATGCTGAGCTAGATCAGACGGAGGAGGCTGAGATGACGCCTGGTCAGGATCCTCATCAGTACAGTAGTGGGTACTTGGGATAAAGGTGCCGTCGTGATGAGCTGCCGTGGAACCGTCACTGGTGCACTGTTGGACAAAATGGGTGTTACCTGCGGGAGGTACTGTACAGTACCGCACCTTTCGTATGTGTAATTTACACAAACATGGCCCCAGAAGAAGAAGCAGAATAAGCATCCCAGGCGGCCCACCACAGAGGAATCTGCACCGCGAGCAAGAGTCGAAAAGAGGTTGTACAACTAATAACATGAATACAAATTGGATTCGGGGTTCCGCGAGTCCTGTACACAGTAGGATGGACGGACATGCCCGCCGCTAGGAGCTTGTTGTCCTACCACCAGAAGTGGTGGTCGGTGAAACACTGAGTCTTGGGGAAACCATGGTCCTCAGCCATGGCGATGGATAGAAGGTGTGCATGTGCGGCAGATATATATATCTATTCGTAGATAATCGTTGGGATCCGTGATGTTGATGGCCGGCCATCTGAGCAACGCTAGATGACAATCGTGTTCGCCGTCACAGTCACGTCGAACTAAAAAATAATGGAAGTGGTTACGGCAGAGGTCATGAAAGGCCGTTGTGTCAATGCTAATTCCACCAATGCTTGTAGTAGTAGGGCTGCCAGACCCGGTTTTCGTGAGCGTCGAATAGGGGCTGACTGTAATTCCGGTGGTCAGCAGCGGGAAGCCGAATTTCGTCTGGGTCTGTAGCGTCAGGGATGGCAAGACATAAGTACAAGATGGCAGGCACGTAACTGTCGACGGGCTCTATATGGCTGGATCAGTAGTAACATACCGGGCCCGCTATCAGCTTCTAAACTGATGTCCACTGCTTCTGTGAATAGCCCTCAGTTATGATGGAGTTGAACAATAGCGGAGGAATGCCACCGAAAGGTAACACAATCTAGATTCTGCCTTTAGTGAAAATGCTATATATCCAGAGGCCTAACACAAAATCTGTGTCAATCAGCGCGAGCTAGCAGTTCTCTTCCGGAGCGTAGTCCAACTAGTTATCATTATCAAGATCACGGTCAGCCGCTCAAGCCCAGACGTTCTCGAAGTAACCTGGTGCCTGGTAACGACAAAGACGCCGCCATGCAGTTCTTGTTAACGGAGTTCATTCATGCTGCGTACTCAGACGATTGCAGATTGAAGACAGTAGCGCCTCTAACGCGGAAGTGGGGTGGAGTCCCGCGTTGAAGCTCTTTGTGAGGTTACGAGCTCGTTAAAAATATTCCGATATATATTGAGTGTTTACGATTTCCTTAATGCTTTCGTGCACATTCCACGCCATAAAGATGGCGCTAGCCGTAGTCACGGTCACATATTGCTCTAAAAATGCTCGCAAATACGAGTCTTCCATAGCTCACAGATCAGGGATTTCATTTGATGAGGGAAATACGGAGAAATTTAGTCTCGATGATAGACTCACAAAGGGCATCGTAGATACTCTTTTCTGCTGACGGCAATCGAACATCAGAAGNTTTTTTTTAGTACTGCTGTATATAAGTACTACTGCACAAACACTTAAGGGGCTCGAACAAGAAAATGGAAAATTGGAACACTTCTATATCACTTCATATGTATTGACCTATTCGTAATCTTTAACCTTTCAACCTAAGGTGTGCAACTTACGCCGTGGACATTCTCCGCATTATCGCAAGCCACAACAGCCCTCTTTCCTGTCCCCGAGACAGTTAGATTTACTCCACGGAAAATGATATCGTGACAAGGAGCAGCCTTGGAGCAATTCAAGGCAATACCATCAAGCGTGTTGACCGTACCCTTGACGTCCGTGAAAGTTAAATCTTCAAATACGAGTGTGGAAGTGTCGCAAAAGTTTGCCTGTGAGTCGACTTTGTGGTAGCACTTATTGATATAGATAGCTTGGGTAGTATTGTCCACCGTCAAGTCAGTAAACGTGATATTCGAAACTAAGCCAGTGCCTCCACCACCGCCTTGCGGTGGCACGCCAGCAGACACGCCAACCCACGACTTGAAATAGGCACCGCCACTGACCGCGGCACCGCCATATCCAGGGCGGATGAGTTGACTGACGGTCACATTTGTGACGGATATATTAGCAATGTAGTCTGGAGCGTCGGGATACTGCCCAATACTGCCAAACGCCATTCCGCCTCCAATGCAAGTGAAGTTGCGGAAGTCCATGTTCGTTGAGTTTCCTTTTGGAGCAATGCAGTCATCGCCGCCGTGAAAGAGCCAGTTCGAAGCATGGAAATTATTAACTCGAATCGTGTCCAAGCCATCTACGTTAGTTTCAAAGTCCATGCCATCACCATGCGGATCGGTATTAGTACCATTGATATATATTGACTTCAAGGTGATGTCGTGTGAATCCTGTACGTAGAATGACCAGAACTGAGGATTCCGAATCGAGAAGTTTTGGACTGTTGCGTTGGTACTATTGTAGATAGTCAAGGAGATGGGACGGCCAAAGCGGTTGCTCTGCCCCTGAGCGTATGTGTACCAAGCCTGTCCATTACCGTTAATTCCACCCTGCATCCAGCCACCACCATCAACGATATAATCCTCTCCTTCGATGATCCAAGCCGTGGACTGGTTCTGAAACTCTACACGGTGTGAATTGTCGATCCAGTAGCCAAGGTCTGACACGAAAGATAGAGTGCCAAGCACATTCAGACGCGAGCGGATCAAGTGCATGTACAAACGACTCTTAATTGTATACACGTATGGTGCTGGCAATGTGATGGTGCCATCGGTACCGCAGGCTTCTGCCGCTGCGAGGAGCTGTGGAGCGTCATCCCTTTCCCATCCAAGAGGAAGGACGTTACACTCTGCATGAACTGGAGCTGGTTGGGTTGGACGAGATGATATCGGTCCCAAGTTTGCACCAGGAGTATATCCAGCAGGGGCCGCAAGAGTTAAAGTCTTCTGCGGAGTATAGACTTTGGGTGTTGAGAAGTTAGGCCAATATGTCACTGGTAATACAGTAGGGCGACCCAGACACACCTCGGTGCTATCAACACCAACTGATACAAAGCATAATAGTGCCGCTGCAGTGATGCCAGCATGGAACCTCATTTTTAAAATCTCTCCTCTTATTCCACGCCTGTGTATGACCCAGTATGATCATTTTCCGGATACTGCGGTGATGAGTGTACAATAGCTATATATGCAATTCTTTTGAATTTCCATCATCCCACTATAGGGCTCTCCTAACGCAGAATGCCAGTACACGTGCACTGCATGTTGATCTGAAGGCTCTCTCTGCAATTTTGATACTTAGTGGGGTTACGTTCCAACGGAACGGATAATGTTGGTCCAGTTAAACAGACACGTTTTAAGTGACATTGTCAGGGATACTGGCTAGCAATGCTTGGCAAAGTCCTTCGGTTTCATTTTCAGCTTTCTAGAATTCTCGAAGACGAGAGACCATGCGTTGATGATCAGCAACGCAAGGGAAAGAGTAAAACGTCCACTAGATTTGCAGACTCGATAGGGATGCTATTTAGTAGAGTATTAACTGAATAGGCGAACCAATCAGTGTTTTTATCGAATTTCAAATAATTCAAATAAAATGTTGCAATATTTGGAGTTTACGGATGCCACTTCACAGTGTTCTTACGGTTGCCTATGCTAGGGCTTACGGATAGGGTTTACGGTAGGCTACCACTGTAGGCAACCATAGGCACCCGTAGGGTGCCTGTACGACCATAACTGTTGACCATAACGGTTTTACGGCCGTAACTCTCGGTATATATAGAATCTGCTGTAGTTGTAGACTCCTTAAGCAATCAATACAATAGTGGTTCTGTATTCCTGCGTTTCCAGTCAACATAAAATATGCAAGACTTGTTTAATAAATTAACTTGTTTTATTTGCATGGGAGTACAACAGAGGGATACCTCATTCATTGGCAAACAACCAATTAGTTATTGTGTTGGTTGATAAATTATACATATCCATAACAACTTGTTATCTTTTAATAGACTAAAACACAAAAAGGTAGCATATTATTAGGTTTGGAAGACTTTCCAAACAAATCAAATCTAATATCCAACACGCCAGATCTAATTTTAACTAAATAGAACAAATGAAGTCGAGGCTGGACTTAGTTGGCTTAACTTTAATCTATTTCGAAACCAATACTTCTACCAAACATCCGCAGTTGCCTGCATTCATGTTACTACTTTCAGTAATCTTTTGAAATATGACGCAAAGCTAATGCAGTTCTCATACGATGGGCCACCACACTACGCCACCCCTCTGATTGTTCAGTTGATGTTTAAAGAAATCGATTATTTTTTCAGTGGCCAGATGATTGTGCTGAGAAGCGAAGGTATGTATGGGACAGACTTAACCATGTAAGTGCAGCATATCTACTTTCATGTCACGACTAACGCGAATTGATGAGATATGTCGAGATAGTGGATTTCGAGGACAAGATATGCTGCAATCGTCATGAAAATATGAGGCGGCTCGTGGATGAGTACCAAGAGCAATTATTGAAGAACCCGTTATAGGGCGAGCCGTTAAACCAAGAACAGATGGTCGAAGAACTCAACAACTACAAGTGTCAAGTGTTCAATACACATTTCTTTCGGCAAGATTTTAGTTCCATGCTAGATCCTTCGTTTGGCGCTTTAGATAATTGGGCAAGAACAATGATGGCGCTGGTCGCAAGCCACCTGGCTCGATAACATCTGGCTCGATTTGTTGATAGAAGAGTATTGGGAATATTGGTTTCGACTTTGAATTATCTAAACAAATCTCAAAGAACTCCCAGCCTTCTTAACCATAATAAATGAAAGTTTAGAATGGTAGATTCACCCCTGACCCATATTACACTGATCGGTAAAACAAAGTAATGTGTCTACGAAAGAGATCCGTTTCCTTGGTTTGATTATAAACATAGAGTATTTCAACAAAATTCACTCAAAATCCTCTTTTACTTACGATTAATCATTCTTAGTCTAATAGCGCCATACGCGAGGAAAACCAACTTCGAGTTCCTTTCAATTCATAGCGTAGAGTAAGAACATTAACTTTTATATACTCGACGGTGTTCGGTTTGGGCCTAAGGAAGTTTAAGAATTTAGGTTTACAATGATAATTTTATCGTAACTTACCTCGCTGAGACTAGTGGTAATATCACCAGTGGGTGTATTTTATATTTGTTGTGACGAAGCTATTAAAGTATTTGTAAGTATTAAATCCCAAAAACGACCGAAAGAGTCTTACTTCAATGTAAAAGTTATTTTCGCCTTTTTTTGGAAGTCCTGTAGACATTCTTCAGCAACCGCTTTAGTTTTTCTGGATCTATATGTTGTGAATCGATGGTTTGGGGGCTTACGGCTGTATGCTGCGGCATGATGTTATGATGTTTTAGGAATTAGCCAAAAAGAGTATGTGACCTCCCATAGTAGAAATGGCCACCCTTTAAATGACAGCGAGCCGAGAAAATCGCGAGAGCAAATCACGAGCTTCTGGGCTTATTACCTTATTTGGGTGCATCCCATGATGTGAGTTGTGACCTCACTCCCTGCTATGGGTTGATTATATGGTTCAAACCTAGTAATTTGCACTGGTGAAACACTCTGTACGTAAGTACTTCCGTACGCTACGCTAAAATTCCAGATTAATCTATTGGCTGTTGAGTCTTCGTTCCTTTTACATACAATATGGTAATCTTGAAAGCTTGTTTTCAAACATTCATGATATTGAAAAGAGGCGCGCCCAGTGTCAGGATAAAAGGAGAACTCCAGTTGCCTGGCTGCTTATACCCTCCCATATTGTTCTGACACCCAGGTTGCTATCACCTAGCGCACACGGGTTGCGATGGAATAATGTTTGAAGTTGAGCCTGCTCAAGGAGAGGGAATGCGCCAACGTCCACTTTACTTAGCAGAGCGTCCTTCAAGTTATCATCAAGCCTCGTGATTGTCTTCATGATAGGCCCAGTTCCTTGCTTCGACTGCTAGATTTAATTCATCAAGAATTGTGCTGGCGCGCTCCTCCGAGAGTTTATCCATATTGAAGAGATCCGCGAATTTAAAGACATCTATCTTTGTACCCAAAGACAACTCTTAGATGTAGAGCAGTTCCTGCTCGCCTTTCTCATTGCGTTGGCTACCATATGGGTTTTCATCTATAACGTCTCTGGGGTGGGCTGCCCCCTGCGCCTGATAAAATGGCGGCAGGATTCGTATGGTGGAGAGACCTACGTGATTTGTTGATCTTATGTTAAAAGACCATTTAACGGCTTTCAAATTTTGCTAGCATCTACAGAGGGTGTGGTAAAACTTCAAGATGCTAGTAAAATCACATTTTTTGGGCTCATTGCTCCACAATCCGAGATCACAGATGAATGTGGAAAGGTAAAGGAGGCGTTCAACTCTCGTTTGCCTACTATAGAAAAAATGGAGAGTTTGACTCATCCATCATCATTCCTGCAAACCACTCCTTCCTATGATGCCTAAGATACCATTCCAAGCATCATTCCCAACATGCAGATTGCCATTGAATGCACAAAGAATATCTCACGCATATAGTTAGAATTACTAATGAAGTGCTGGATATTTTCTCGCCGAATCCGCCTCCGTTTTGTGTTGAGATTTGACCGAATGTATCTTGTATTCTGTCAGCCTTTGTTATACTTTTGTATGAAGCAAGAGACCTTTTCTTTGTCTTTTTTCTGGCACATTGCAGCTGTACTTAGCCCTTGCCGTTCCATTTTTATGTAATGCAATACAACGATATGTAATGGCTTTGTCTTTCGGAGTCATATTCAGAAGGGACAAAACCGGCTTTTTGTGATGCTTTATCGTTTTCCGGAAAGTCAATATGTTGCAAATTTTGGTGCTGAGGACTGTTTAAGGAGAGTCTGAACGGCATATGGTAGCTAAGATCTCATAACAGGAGATAACCTCTAAAGTACCATTCACCAACCTGGGGATTCACGTTATCATACTACTTCTCTTCCGCTTCCAGCGGCAACAACATGGGCATCACATGATTGGATGAGCCGGCCGATCGATATGAGGCAAATCTCTATTCTTGAATGCCTTATCAGCGCCTGTGTCTCATTGCATCAGTAGGAACTACCAATCAATCAGCCCACCCAAAAAACTCCACTCTTAATACTTGCTAAGCACTACCAATCTTTCTTTCTCCGAAACGACGACTGCTCAATCAAATTCCGGATGCTTGGTTTATTGGTTCGCATCTGACCAGGCTGAAACGACCGTGCGGTGAGTCATTCTTAGAGGGGCGTATGTATGCCTCTGTCCACGTAGAGAGCATGACTGTTCCTTAGGAACTGAATCGGCGTCAACTTACTGTGCTTTTGGCTGAAGGGGCTGTGTGATTGGGAATGAACCTGTCCAATATAGGGGAATAGAGAGGTAGCAGTCAATAGGTTAATTTGTCGTATAGGATGGTGTCTCAGGCAAAGCTCGAGATTAGCAAAGTAACTTCGTAGGAAATAAAAGTTCTTGTCCACCGCCATCTATCTATTTTTGAACAATATGTTGAGTGGAGAGCCACATACTGTATTCGATTCTCGAGCTCGGGTTTGCCATTGTCACAAATAACATCCAAATGTGTGGCGGACTCAAGCATCTCCTGCTCTTCCTATCTTCCTCTGTTCGGGCTACTGCAATTCTGCATTGGGCGGACATCCTTGGTGACTAGAGCATCTCCGCGCTGCTTCACCCGGCCCTCTCTCGGTCTCTTACTTGCTCTACCATCTTATTATCGATCTACACGAGGCGTATTATCTACACCTGATCATTTTATAGGTATCCATTCCATCAGCATCCATATGGTTTGAGCCCTGGAAAGCTGACCTTTATTTAGAGGGACAATATCTATTCGAAGGTTTTGTCTATATAAAGACCCCGGTTAGAAAATTTCATTATTTAAGACAACAACACTCGAGGTGTACACAACCGACTGAGAGTGGTTTACGGATGGGGATTGAGCTCTGGAAAGGATCGCTTGATAGCCTAGGTTAGAGTAAGAAGCTTTGTAAATCAACTCAGCATTTAAGTTAAGCTATTTACTTGATTAGTAAAGTAGGACCCTATCACACTTGGTAGCACACACATCGCACAAGCAAGAGAGGTTGTGTAGTCACAAGGAGCACGGCAGTAGTTTATCTTCACCATTAAAAAGAAGTTTCGTAGTTGCTTGCAAGGGAAAGATGGCGATAAGTGATTAGATGTTATCTTTTTATCTTACAAATTGCAAAACCTAACCTCAAAAATGAAGTCTCCTTTTTATCCAACTAAAATCCAGAATAGGGAGGATCGCCTCTTCTCATTTGTATGTAGACACGTTTGATTTCCTACAGTAGTCACCGGGAACTAGCAGCCAGAAACTTATTAATTTAGACTAATTATACTCTTGGTTAACTGCGTCGTCGCTAGCGAATCACGCTAGAGTAGAAATCGGCCGCCACCATTCTGTTCTATGGCACCCTAACGAATAATACGATACACTTCAGCTACTGCAAGATATGGGCCAAGTTCTATTCGGAGCCTGAATGATTTGTAAAATGCCACGCAGGAGGCACTATCTTTTGGCCTTCCGTATCTCCTAACCCCGAGAGTACAAGACAATTTTCTAAAGCTACGCATTATATACTGTTGTTTCCAGATTTCAGCCCTTCCTCCTATCCAAACCGATTCAGCCCGAGGCCACTAAAACTTCCACGACAAATATGCTTTTGTTGCACGAAACCGACAAACCATCATTAACCCAATACTTCAGGAAACCGTGAAACCAGCTACGCTTTGAAACCGACAAGCATTATCGCAAAGGACGGTCATCAAGCGTTGCATCAATTTTAATGCGGCGATACTTTCATCCACCAATAACTCGATTTAAATGGCCGCAGTGATGGCTTCGCCTCTCGAACATTTCGTAGATGGAAGAACATCCTATAGCGACAACATCGCAAACCCTTAGCACAGTAAAATACACTTAGGTTTGCAGCTTTTCTTGAAAGCAGGCGGGGCGCTGTTAACTGCGGCCATCTGTGGGGTCCCGACACCGCCCCGCAATGTTGTTGCAAAGACCAGAGCCGAATCGAACGTCCAAAAACTTGCAATAATTAGTGTGCAGTTGTCTCGCACATAAGAGCTGTAACATGACAGAAATATCTCGCAAGAATCAGTTAGCAGGATTTATGGATTTACCTGCCGGTGAGTACATACCAGCTCGTCCCAGACCTCCTCCGCTTTGCAATCCCTCAAGCGCTAACGCGGCCGGGCTCAGAAATTCAGTCGTGGATAATCAGCGATGTCTACAGCTCTGGCACGAAATACCCCCATTACACTGCCATCTTTCGCACCTGTAAGCATCTATATCAAATAGCCTATCCTATATTCCTTGGTAGCTACCCTCTTTCGTGCTGTCCCGTCAAACCCGGCAACCCTCACGCTCGGCCCGGCCTCAGTCGCGGTGACATCTTGAAAATCGTCTACCCACATGACGATGAGCGGTTCCGTATGCATTTGTTCGAAGAGGAATGGATATGTGGCCTAAGGAGCGGGATGAGAGACTTCTTCAAGGTCGATGACGATGATGAGGCAGCAAAAGAGTCCGACAGTGATGACACGAAAGAGGGAGAAGATGAGGGAGATTGGGATGAAATTGAAGGCTTCGACCTCAACAACATAAATGCCACACTCGCTGAGCAAGCCGAACAATTCGCGCAATACTAGATCCGAAAGAATCCTTTCGCAAAATTATTACGCCAAATAGGAAAAGAAAGGGCGCAGAAGATGGGCAGATTGAGGATCACATGGGGAGGTTTGGAGGCGAATCGCATGGGCGAAGGACAACTGCCCGGCCCCTATGCTGTTGGTATAATGAGCGTTGTCTGCTCATTGGTTTTACCTAATCTGAAGTACATTGAATTGCAGCAGACAGCATTCCGTGACGGAGAAAGAGACTACTATGGCGGTCGTTTTAGAGTGGAAGTGGATGCGAAATGCGAGGCAGAGTGCTGGCCAGATCATTTGAAAATAAAGATGATGGGTCAAGGAGATGATGAAGAGATGTCTGGAGAGCAGAGTGATATGATTAGAGCGACAAAGCTGATGATAGAAGCATGTGGAGTCCTACAAGAGCTGGAGCTCCAGGATTGGAATACTAGGGGAAGGGCTCAGTGGTGGAGAGAGGTGTTAGAAAAGGACGGGTTGAGTATTAACTTTACGCCTAACTAGATAAAGTTTGTTAAAAGTGGTTTATCTGGAAAATTAGATCTATGAGAGTAGGGTGGTAGCCATAGTTAATTAAGGAGCTTTCTATGGCAAATTGAGAATAAGGTTTGTATAAGCACTGCTCCTTAACTTTGACACCACTCCGTATTTTCAAGGCTTCAGATATGTTATCAACTAGTAAACGGAGTAGTACCAGAAATACTGCTTACAAAGATTCACAGTAGAAGGTAAGCTCTAGTGTAAACACATCCTTGCCTACTACCTTGCAGAGGCACAGTGGACAAAAGTAAGCCATTAAAATAAAAGTTCCTCCTAACACTCAGAAAAGAGAAGTTCCAGGGTCCTATATTTAGGGCTAAAGTAAAACTTTCAGACATACGTATTATAGCACATTATATCTAAAGTCTGAGGGTAACATCATCTTTTGCCTTCTAGCCCTAGTTCTTTGGATTACTACCCCCTAGAATTATATCGGCGGCCTTCTGAGCAATTGCATACACACAGGCTTGATAGTGTGCTGCAATAGGAACCGGAATGACACTAACATCCACAACTCGTAGGCATTGGACCCTATACACCCGTACAGGGAGTCTAGGTCAGTACGTCCATCGGAGAGTGGCGTTGGTATCTCGGTCACCAGGAAGATACCGAGAAGCAAGGAGCAGGTCTCTGCTTCAGGGACGTACTTGGAGCTCGCAACTGCCCCTGGCCTACTAATGTTTGACCTAATACGTGAATGGCCAGGTTGGACGGCTTACTCTGGGGAGGAATAGAGCCAACATCCGCACGCACTACCGGTACTGGTGGCAGATGGAGGGATGGAGAACCAACGGCTTGAATCCTTTCAGTCGGTGGCTGAGGGGAGTACGCACAAGTAGCACCGTTTCTAAATTCAGGTGAGATGGCAGCTCATACCCCAAAGCCCAACTGGTTGGTTGGGTGGCTGGTTGTCTTACATGTCATATCGACCAGAAGAGCAGGGGATGCACATTATGACTTCCCAGCTCAAACAAGAGTTTCACTAATGTCACAAATTGTTACTGCTGGCAAGTCATTCTCTACACATTTCTAACACTTGAGAGCATGCTGACTTTGTGCTAAGGCTTCGGAACTACTGCCGTGAGTATTTCTGGAACACTGCAACATATGATGAGGAATCCCAAGATATACAGACGCGTTCAAGAAGAATTGAAAACCGCATGGAAAGTAAGGACACCACTCTCACGGTCCAAGATCTGGAGCAACTCCCCCACTTTGAAGCTTGTATCAAAGAAGGCCTCCGTGTTGTATGTGCAGCGCCAGTACGCATGCCAAGGATTGTAAGCCAAGAGAGATTCAAGTTCGGGAAGTACAACATCCCTGCTGGGGTAAGCTAGAATTCATTTCCTCGAAAAGAACTATACATCTTCGAGGTACTGAAGCTGAGACGCTTTTCACAGACAATCATCTCCCCATCGAACTATCTCCGATGCATGGACGAACGGATATACCCAAATCCACACATCTATAACCCAGAAAGATGGTTGTCCGACGACTTAACTGAGATGAATGCATCTTGGTTTGTGTTTTCCAAAGGGAACAGGGGTTGTATCGGGCAGCAGTAAGTTCAAAGCTTCTAAAAAAGAGGTTTGTATCACATCTTGAATACTTGCACATCAATAGTATGGCAATGACAGAAATGAAAATCATTATTTCAAACTTTGTTAGAAACTTCGGGCTTGTGGAATTTGTCGATGATTTTAATATGACTGGGTTGATTCTCGCCGAATCAAACAACGCGATGCGAATGCATCTCCGGGAGGTCTCATGGTAATGAGCAGCTTATTATTGTAACTAATGCGAATTATAGCATTTTTAGAAACTATGTGCTATAGCGGGGTATTAGAATATAACTCGTTCATGAGTTAAATGATGACGATCTGCGTTAGTAGATTATGTTGAAATATCCAGTAGTTCTACCACCTCATCGTCTAAATATACGTTCCACCGTAATATTATATAGTGTGTTTGTCAATCAAAGGGCTATGATGAGTTCATGTATATTTATGCCTTCGTGACACCTTAATCTACAGTCAATTCACTGATATAAGTATTTCATGAGATTCAGCAGAATGATAACAGGATTTGCCTTACTATTTACATACTAATATATTTAATAAGTACAAGTAATTTCTACCACCATAACACTTGCTGCAGAGTTTTCCTTCCCACTCTTACTCATGTTCTTCAATATACTTTAATAATCTAAGTCAATTTATATCTATATACACTATTGTATAACAAATTGCTCAGTATGAGATTTATATAATACCGAAGTATCTAGTACTTCGCCAGTTGAAGATCTAATAAACTCAACCTTCAGATTATTAGTATCCAAGAAGTTCACCGTCGCATAACTGAAATCATCAGCATAGGCGAATGCATTATACGACACGTTGCTGCCAACGGTACTTAGGCCCTCAATGTTACCCGCACCACCTGCCACGATATACATAGGAGCCTTGGGATCAGTCATGGCATTAGGATCGGCGGTCCCATTATACACGGGCTGGAATCTCTGAGAATTATGTACGTGGCCAAAAATGGCCAGGTCAACCCCGTACTTGTAGAGGAGAGGCTCGAAAGAAGTTTGGCAGGGGCCGCAGATGTTGCCACTACCTCCAGTAGAGTACCACGGTCGGTGACCCCCAACGATAAGCCAAGGGGTAACAGTGCGGTCAACTGAAGCAAGGTCGGCCTCTAGGAACTCTAACTGCTGATTCGGGGCGCCAAATGGGCCGCTGTCTAATCCGGCAGATCCATCTGGTCCGTCAGGGGCATCGGCAAAATCGGTCTCGGTGTCGAACATAACGACATGGACCATTCCATATTCAAAAGAGTACCAGAACGGAGGATTCGCGAGCATTTGGGCCTTGTTGGCGTTAACCCTGGCGTTATTATCAGATGATGTAGAAGTGAACGCAGTGGGCATTGTCTGGCCAAATCTGTTCATAAAGTCGGTGAAATTCCTCTGGCCTGCGGGGCAGAGGAAAGTGGTATAGTCAAGCTCCTCGCAGTCTGCCTCGTGATTGCCGGGACTGGCCATGTATGGCTTACGACCAGCGATGGGGGCGAGCTGATCGTAGAATTGTTCCAAGATAGCTTCGTAGGCGTTTGTGCCATCGAAAATATCCTTGGGCTTGAGATACCAATCATCAGCATATGCAAAGTCGCCTGGATGGACAACAAGCTCGTAAGCATCAATATTCTGAGCGAGGCTAGCAATGGTTGTGTGATTAAGCGATGGGTCAATAGTCGGTATGGTATCCCTCTTTGTCTGATCCATCTGGATGGTAAAGCCATCAGCTCCATAGACCCCTAAGTCAATAACAATGCTCATTGCAAAGGACGTCTTGTCGCCAGCCAACCGAGGGCTGAAAAAGTGCTCAACGCTGGAGTTAGTTGAGACTATCTTGTAGTAATAAGTAGTGGCCGGTGCCAGCCCGGTAAGTGTGACTGCATTAGAGTAGGTCCGTGAGGTGTCATATGTTTCTGACGAGGTCGAGCAGACTTGTAAATCAAGGTTATCGCTGGAGGTACCATACTGAACGCAAGGTTGGTCCAGCTCCTCGTATGTGTTCCAGCCAACAGAAATGGCTAATAAACACGGCAGTATGGTATTAGTATGTTGCACACGAGCTTATTACTGTATTAAGTAATTTTTTTGGTTATATACTCACCATTCGGGCCATTTATGGCTATTCGCTGTTGGACAGGAGTTGTCTTGTCAGGAGGAATGGCGGGATAGCTGGCTGCAGCTATTACACAAGTAGCTAAGGCCGGCAGCGCTTTAACTAGAGCGAATAGGGAAGCCATAGTGTAAAAGCTACAGGCACTGCAGCAACTAAATTGCAGTACTTGACAAATTCAGTGGCAGAAACGAAAGTCTAAGGCGCAAATGCTTCAGATCAGGTTTGAGGTCCATTGTATTTATCTTTCATAAGATACGAGGGTAGTTGACAAAATTCGATCCACGTGCATAATTATTTCTAGGTTGCTGCATCTGCTCGGAGCTTCATATGGCTCGTGGGATAATGACTGGGCTCTATTCGGCAGACTGAGAATAAGAGCGGGCGTTAAAGCCAAGTTCAGCGCATCCTTGCAACGGCAATTATGCCAAGAGTAGAAGGCGCTTACGAATCAGGCTGGGGGGGTAAGGGGTTTAAAAACAAGATTGTAATAGAGTCTGTGCTATTGGTTGTATCCGTATTTTTTAGGGCGGAGCGCTATATTAAAACCCTCTCACCTCCCAATTGCATCAATCGGAGTCAAGGTTTCTCGGACTCGGGACAGCACTTCACACGCCTGGAAGCCGAGTTTCCGCTTTTTGAATTTGCACCAGGGCTGCAGGGCATGCTTTCAATTCTTTGAGCCATTTGTTAATTAAATCTCTTCCGATGCCAAAGGTGTACTGTAAAAGTAAGGTAGCAACGTTTACTTTAAAAAGTCTTAAACAAATTATCAGCGCTAAATGAATACCCTTCGCCAAGGCAAGGTGCCGAGCCTAAAATGCAGCCATCTAATTCATTATTTTGCATTAAGAAAAGAGGCCTCAACTGTTTCTTAAACTCCCTTTTCGTGTTCCTACAAATTGGTATCTTTTCTTATTCATATATCTTCATAGAAAGTAGAAGATAATCGTCACTACTTTAAATCTAGAATGGATAATATTTAGTTTCGATTTCTAAAAACAATTTTAACAACCAAATTATGATTCTGGCACTGTAAGGTCAAAAACTAAGTTAACAAAAGAGCTAGGGAATTGAGGAGGAATTTATGTATACGCAGGCAGGTGCTAGTAGTTTGCAAGAATGCGCTATCGAGAGATTATCGCTCTATTCAGAGCACCTATATCTACAAGCGAGCAGTTGGTTATCAGTGATGGTTCGCAATTTCCATCGAAGGCCAATTATATTATCAACGGTGTAACCCGTAAAGAGCTTGCTCTTCGCTTGCGCTTGCAAAACGCAGCTTGGTATAGATTCCTTGCAAGCGATTTGAAAATAAACTTTACACTTCCCGTGAATATCCCCGACGAGGAAGCCTCAAAGGGGCGGATAACTGCCACTTCCACTGCCAAGCAACTAGTGCTGATATTAACAACATATTCGGAAATTAAGCCTCGCTGTATTAGTATATAGACACGTGACAAAAAGCAGAGTAGCAGCTATATTACGGTATTGTATGGAGTTTTGATGGAGTTTGTTGAGTTGTTATTCATAAATCATAACATGAAGTACTCGAGAAAAAATTATTTCTAGCCAGTTACAATTTCATTTTCAAAAAGCTAGGAATAAAACACTGATGCGAGTTTCAGGATCTAGATCAATAATTTCTTGCTCTGGCGTTGCTAGAAAAAGAACAACTATCTCACAACTCTGAATCCCTTCCAAGTAGGAAGTGCAGCTCTAATCTCCTCCTTGTACGCCGGAATTCCACCCGCCCAATTCGTTTGCTCGAATGCCTTCCCAGGAAGACTTCCGCCCATATACGTAGATCTGGTAGTGGGGAAGAGACTCTTATCAGACAGTTCATTAATCTTCTTCTTCCAATCCTTGGTCGCCTCTGGTGCTGGATCGACAAATTTGATGCCCTCTCTATGTATCTTCTTGATCGCATCCGCAATCCATCTTCCCTGGACCTCAACGCTTGAAGGTCCATTGCTGAGCAATGTTGGGCCGTGTGGTCCGTACAGGTGGAAGAGGTTAGGATATCCACTGATGGTAGTCCCGAGATAGGTATTCGCCGCTTGCTTCCACTCATCACGGACAGCTGTTCCGTGGATGTTTTTCAAACCCATGCTCGTGATACCACCAGTGACGATATCGAAACCAGTCGCCATTGCAATCACATCAAATTCATGGAGAACCCCGTCGCTGGTTAAGATGCCCTCGGGCCTGAATTCGACAATTGGCGTCTTGTTGATATCAACAATATCAACATTCGGTCTGTTAAACTGCTCATAGTAGTTCTGTTCCAAGCAGGGACGTTTCACACCAAATGGATGGGGAGGCTCCAGGGGTGCGAGGAGGTCCCGTTTTCTTGGATCACCGACGCGATTGCGGACATTGCGTGCCCAGAAATCATACGCACGTCTGTTGGCCTTCGGATCAAAGAGCATGTCTTTGTAGTTTCCTAGCCAGAACGAGAAGCCACCGTGGTCCCAGAGTTTCTTGTAGTATGCGTCTTGCTCCTCGTAATTGTCTTCAAAGGTGGTCTTTTCGTGCCAGCTGAAGAGGAAACCACCGAAGCATTTCTCACGAAGTTCATACAAGCGTGGATAATGCACTTTGGCGCCTTGCTGCTCTTCGCGTGTGAGGGGCTTCTTCCCCATTGGAACTGCAAGATTGGGTGTACGCTGGAAGACTTTCAGGGAGCCTACCTCTGGGCCCCATTCCTGAGAAATCTGTACACCGGATGCGCCGGTGCCGATGACAGCACAGCGTTTGCCCTTGACATCGACACCTTCTTCAGGCCAGAATGAGGAGTGATGGATTACACCCTTAAAACTATCTAAGCCTTTGAAATCTGGAATATAACGCTTGGCCGCGAATCCAGCTGCGACAACAAGATATTTGCTCTTGGCGGTCCTGCCGTCTGCCGTCTTCACGGTCCACTTGCCTTCGTTTTCATTGAATTGAGCATCAACAACAACACTTTCGAAGGCGCAATCTTTCTTGATATCGAGCACGTTGTCGACATGATCAAAATATGCTCGAAGTTCTTGATAGTTTGGATAATTGGTAGTCCAGGTCCAGTCTTTATACACTTCCGGAATAGAATATTCGTACCTAAAAGAGCATTGGAGTAAGTATAGGATAAAATAGGCTGTATTCAGCATTAAGCTGATAGGACCTCGGGTGAAGGCTTTAAAATGATTAATATAAAAGAAATGACTATACATACTCAGGGACTTCTGAGTCAACACGAGCTCCTGGGTAATTATTCCAGCGCCAAGTGCCACCTAAATCATTCCCAGCTTCGTATATAACGGCGTTCAAACCCAACTTATTACGAAGCTCATATAGCATATAGACGCCACCAAACCCAGCACCAATGATTAGAGCATCTACTTCAAGGTTGTCGGCATAAGGGCCAGAAGTCCCTCTGCGATGGGCGAATTCTTTGAGTTCAGACTTCATTTTTGGTGATTGTACGACGATGTTAGGTGCCATATACTTGCAAAGATGGATGTGTTTAAAGAATAAGATGGAATACAGGGACCTTATGTCTTTAAGTATACTTCTCTCAACTGATGTCGCCAAAATAAATATCTAGCGTGTAGTGGAAGATCTTGGAGGTGACATACAACGGCTCCGCAGACCGAAAGGTTTGTCACAGTACCGGCAGCAGCGGATACAGTATGTTCAGGGGCACACCAAAGGTTTAGCTTGATAATCAATAAGGTTCCTGCCGCAATCGTGCGTATCTAGAAAATCCATGTATGGCTCCCTATATGTGCGGATCCGCACAGCTGGTTTTGGAACCGGTTGTCCTCCATTAATCCGAGTAACTGGACAAAAGGAAGCACACAAATAGAATTTGTGGGGAACGTGGGGTACAGGGATTCTTATTAAACCGTAGAGTCTTATTGACTAATTGGTCCTGGGCGTCCTTGTAATGTAGATTATATCAAAAGAGCAAGATGCTCGTGACCGGTACGTGTATGCCATATCGAGATACATGAATTTGGAACCCGGTTCATCCGAATTTGTAGAACTATTCTTTGATGAGAACTTAATCTGGCAGCAGTTCTTGAGTAAGCATGGACTGGAAATTTTGCCCATCTGGACCCTTGGACATCGCCAAACGGTTAGCGAACTAATTTGTCTTATGAGACCATTCATGTAGGATTCATGGTCATGTTTCGTACTATGTTGCAAGTCATAGTAAGATAGGATAAATGTCTACTCGTAACAGCCCTGAAAACTTTTTGCCTATAGCTTTTCCGTACCAGTGATCTAAATTACAAACTCCTACCATATAACCTCCTCATCCACTGCAGTGGTGCTTAAGTAAGCAGCAGTTGTTGCGTCGTCCCACATAATACCACTTGAGATGTTGAAATTAGAGGGACCAACACTGGAGTCCCCAAACCCATTATGTGGCCCAGCCCTTCGATGCTCAAATGCACCCTTCAAAGCAACCACTTTCCTCTCCAGAGTATCCGAAAGTACCTTGTAAGCCAAAAGTGCAATATCCGACTTTTTCCCAAGATGCCACAATGCCTCAATACACTGGTGGCAGCGGGTCTTAATCTCATCAAAATCACGACCCTCTGAGCTTGTAGTAGACAGAAAATCTACCAGCACAGATCCGGCTTTACTAAAACTCCTCACAAGTACTTCAGTCCACGGCTCTGTCAATAAAGCGCCCTTGTTGACAGCGGTATGAAATTCCCTCGCCCGTGCAAATGAATCAGATGTTCGTGGACATGAAGCCCGTCCTAAGTCTGACATAGCATAGGCGTTCCGACGCCTGAGATTCTCAACTAAAGAAGCCTCTCTCCTCTTCAGAAGCTCGGATTCCAGACCCAGCTCTTCCTCATCAATGCTTTCGATGGTGTCAGCTAGCAAGAACTCTGCCAGATGCCAATGTCCGCAGAGAATAACATACCACGATTGGACTCGTGGTGGTAGATCTTCGTGGTTTAAAACGCAGTCACTCATAAATGGACCGTAAAACGTGTTCCAGTAATCGTGTATTGATAATGCATCGGAAATGGCTTCCTCCAGGTTTTGACTTCCAACTCGTCGTGAAAGAAGTGTTTGTATACGGGTCACTTTGCGGAAGAGAAGGACCTTTATGGGGGCAGCATCACAGAGAGTCGCCGCGGCTGTGTTATGGGAACAGGGCCAACGAGTGATGGGCTCCTGCACTGCAATCTTTTGTTTCTTCTTGAGCAGAAAATCATCCCAGAGAAGTGAATCTTTCGTCCGGGTGGAAGAAACTGAACTTTGACTGACATTGATTTGGATGGCATTGTCTTGCATACGATGCACCGCAAACAGTATACCAGATGCATCCCTGTCGAAAACCGAAGTTTCGTGAATGTCACTATCTTCATCAGAAACCACCAACGGACGCATATTGAAGGCGGCAGAGAGTGTGTCGAACATTATTCCAAGCCAGAACAGTAAGTTGAAAGTCTGGCGGTTCTCTGGACTTAATGGATTTGTATCTTTAGAATCCTTATACTTGCCATTATTTGTGTTTTTCTTCATTTTGCTTTCGTTTTTTCTCTCCATCTTCTCCAGCTTGCAACGGAAGGAATATATCTGTCGAAGGGCTGTTTCAAGAAAAACTGGGGGACCTGCAAGCTCGAGAATCTGTTCTAGTAGTGCGTGTTCATCTGAATTATCGCTGTTATTATTACGGGCCGCGTCTGCTGCATAGCTTGAAGTCCGGGACGTGGAATTCCCAATGTAAGAGGGGTAGGGTGTTCGTTCTAGGAATACATCGCTCTCAGAGGTGTGAGGCTGTCCTCGCTGCATCATACTTAACTCTCGAAACTTTTCCTCGATATTCAACGGTTTTTGGGTCAAGGCAAAGATAATGTGGGCAAAGATAACACGGAACGATTCGATTTCTGCCGTATCACGAAGCGCATCTCTCGCCTCGCGCCAGAAAGTCTCCTGCATTGATCGATCGAATTCATGGGGAGCACTCCAACTCTCTGGTCCAAGCCCTGGAAGTAGAGGGTCATCTGAGAATTCCGTCGCACTTCGATTGCTTGAGTGAGCCCACTGTGTGGCAAAGGCCATGATTACCTTCCTTAGGGCCATGTCGGCGGCTTTTTCTTCTGACCTCATTAGAGCTCTGCTTCTCAGACCCGAAGAAGCTTTATCCAAATTGCAAACTCGTTCACAGATTCTATTTGACCATTCAGATCCCCATTCATTGAACATAGGATCATTTGAACCTTGAAATCCGCCCGTGAGAAATCCTCGCCCATCAGCATATGGACATGTCCTTTCCGTAAGCCAACAAGAGAGTGCGTTCTCCATGCCTGAAAGTCAGGTGTCAGTAACTTACGTGAACCACTCTCGCTTAATTTTTATTATCTAAAATATTTAAATTAGAAAGGGATAATGCCTACTGTCATGATAAATCTTAACTAATCCGCCACTAATAGAAAACTTGGCGTGACTCATAGCGAGGCGATATTCAAGGGCGGAGGATGAAGGATCAGTCAATGGAGGTGAATAGGCACCGTCATGATAGACTATCCTTTTCCGTGGGTTGATAGAGTCATATTTAGAGTTAGTATCCGGAGGCTGTGGTGTGAGTGAGCGCTGCCGCCGTTTCTTCCTTGCTCGGTATGGATGAGTTTCCCCAGGAGCATCCTTCTCAATGGTGGTTACAATCATCTCGGTAGAAGTTGTATGGTCAGTTGGAGGTGTAATGACATAACTTGTAGGTTCGAGTGGTAAATTCAAGGTATTATAGCCACTGCTATGGGTATTTGGAAGGTTCTCGGAATCCCATGTTAGATGTCCAGTTGAGTCGAATTGAGGGTAGTCTTGTGCGATATCATCTGCTAAGAAGAATGCGTTGACCGACTCTGGGGTATCCAGATGTTGCTGGGGTGCTTCAGTGTATAGATTCCAGAATTCTGGCATCTCGCCCAATTCAGAGTGGGCATTTTGATGATTGGTTAGGGTGCTGGTGGTGTCCGATTCATTTGCGCTCACTCGACTCAAATCTCTAAACGCAGCTACAGGCTTCGATTCATCCTTCCTTGAGGCAGCAGACTGCGGCTTTCTACCATTCTGAAGGGACTGGGATGTCGAAGTCAGCCATTCTATGGTGCAAGTCTTGTTGGTTTTTGCACAACTCGAGCATGGTTCTACAGCCAGCATTCCGGCCGTCGGAGTAGTCAAGTCATCTGGCACGGCGACATCGCAAGCTCTCTTGCCTCGTCGACACTGGTCACAACTGCGATACTGGCGACGACCAGTCTTGGAGGTGTTGGAAGGGCGTCGGGATTTGCGGGCGGCAGTTGTAATTGTTGCTGTCGGGGACTTTGACATTGTGGCTTTGTGACTTTAGATTAATTAATTAAAGCTCATTATTTGTAAGAGAAGTTAGTAAGATGGTATGAGCTGCGTTGAGATGCGATGCAGGCGTGTCTTCGATGTTGTTGACGCTGATATTGATGAGTTGACGTTGGATGAGGCAGAAGCGGGTCCCGCTGACCTTTGAGTGTGGGCGGGTTGAAGCTGAGGGGAATCCTTACAACTGCGGGGAAAGACCAGGGGCTGGGGACGCTCATAGGACATCCGAAGCGTCAAAGCTTTGTCCGACACGTAGACAGAGCAACATCCCGGGTGCTTCGGTTTTTTAATATTAGTCAGACACGGGAGGAGACTTCAATCTCATAATCAACCATAATCATTAACTTAATCATAACTTATTCATAATACTGTAAACTTGCTTACTGTTGCTGCTTTTGGATGTGTTTTAGATCTCATCAAATCCAACTATCTATTATTAATTTCGGGCCTTTTTTTCTTTCTATTACGCATTTCAAAAAATGCCTCATTCACAGATACCTTCATTTTGAGACACAACTGGTTAACTTATCAATCGTCATTATATTAGATAAAATTGTTCGCGAGAGTGTATTTCACCGTACTTGACAAGAAAATGCCTTTTTGCTATTCCAAGGCCGCATATATCCCGGTTTCAATCGCGAACCACAGGCCCAGCACCTTTGGATCGGCAAAAGGGAGCACTTGGGAGCAAATAATTCCCGCTACGCCCTTCTCTCGATCGCACCACCACCACAAGTTAGGCAATCCAGCCCACATTGCTGTGCCTGGAGAACGCCCAGTTGGGCCGCTTGTGAGCATAAAAGTCAATCCCCAGCCTTGTGGTTGGTCTCGTGGAATTGGGTAGAGGTCAGGAAGAGGATTGGTGAGCCATGGCTTTGAAGGCGGGATGCCTTGACGACCAAAGTTGGGGAATTCAGGGATCTGGTTTCGGAACATCTCTTCCACCGTACTTGGCTGGAGTATTCGCGCGCCTGTCGTTGGCGATGTGCCGTTGTTGAGGAGAGTTGCAAGGATTTCTGTGTCCCCAATCATTAGTTTTAAGAAAACTTTCGTGCCTCCTTTTAAGCTAGGGTTTACATACGAGTATACTCCTGTGGTTTTGCAAAGCAGCCTGCTCCTCCACTGTTGAAGCACGATTTCTTCTCGATGTCGGTGCTTAATATCAACGGAAGTCTTTGAAGATGATCATACTTAGATAGCGATCCGTCTGGATTGCGGAAGTTCATATGAGCTAGGTTTGCTTTCATAGAGGGTGTTGGGAACAGTGACACGTTCTTGAGACCAAGTGGTTCCATTATGTTCCGTTGCATATAGTCGTTAAGCGAAAGACTGGTGGCACGCTCGACAAGAACACCGGCCCAGTCAATATTGAGCTACAAATAATAGTCAGTCTGTTGAACGCAAATTTAAAGCTCACCCTACCCCATATTGCCAGCCTTCTCCAGGCTGGTGTATGAGAGGTTGAAGCATGTCAAACTTGTTGCCCGAAAACTCATTATATCCAATTGGCTTGCTATAATCTCTCAGCTGTTCATTGAAAAATGTATACCCAAAGCCAGCTAGATGGCTGTTATCGCGGTGTACCTGTTTCTGCGATTCGTATGAACTTACCAGTGTGCGAAAGTAACATCCTCAAAGTGATTCTCTTATTCTTCGGCACCAACTTGCCGTCAGATGTGAGGACTTTCACGTCCCTCAGTTCTGGACAAAGTCGCTCCGCCTGGGCAGCATCGTCAAGCGATAATATACCCTTTTCAACCAACTGCATGCATGCTACTCCAGTAATCATCTTGGTACAGGAGGCGATCCAGAAAATATTATCCAACGTCATCGGTTCGTTGCTCCCAACTCCACGCTTCCCAGACGAGTGCGCAAATAACTCCTTGCCATCTTTGTTTACCACCACCACCGTCACTCCCGGAATACCTTGTACTGGGTCAGAACATGAGCTTTCCACCACGGAGCGGAGTGACTTTGCAGCCGATTCAGATATTTTTGCCATCTTGCATGCAGCGAATACAGGAGAACTAGGGAGGGGTAGGGTTCATAATATTCGCAACCACCCCAGAAGTAATGGTAAAGGGCGGCATATTATATATAGGGGACTTCGAACGTCTGATTCGATTTAGGGTAAAATTGTTTATTGTTAGCGTCCAGTAATGTATCCCTAGCATACATCTTTTGAGATTCATTGATAGACAACCCCGCACGCGGAATTGCCAGATGTACGTATGGGTACTGGGTGACATCGGTTCCGGCACTCCCTGCGGCTCCGCATTCTTTGTTCCGGGAAGGGAATGACGATCTCGTAGATTAATGCGGGGAAGGGGATCACAAGGTGAACTCAGTATCTAAGTGTCTTTACTAGGGAGAGTGTTGGTAGATCTAGATGCCTTGTCTCATCTCATGGAGCTAGTATAGGAATTGGCGAGAGAAAATTGATACAGTTAAAGACAAAATTCTAGAATTCAAAGCCCCCGCGTAATCTTAAAGTAAGTTACTTATTATAGGAATCTGACATAATACAAGAACTTTTTNGTAAGTAGTGTATGCTACATAGAAATATTTCAAATGTTAAACATGCAAAACCAGAAAATACTAAGCATAGTGGTCATCATAAATCAATATCTTTGATCATGTGGTCTTTTCGTCACGTGTCTCTTGACAAATTTGTCGAGTAAGAGTCACAATATTAACTTAGACTAACGAACATTATATAATTTCTTTTTAAATCACGATTATAAGTAGATTTCTATATCTAGTCACTGGGTTAAAGTGGGGTTAGTCCTAGAGTCCTCGTTAGATGCTTCCTTGCTGATTGCGTCATTGTCGAGCTATGATTCGCAAAAATCGACAAATCAGGCTAGCCTTATCACCCTCAGTTTATCATCGTCATGCGTGATATTGTTCTTTTGGAGAAGAGAAGTGAGATTAGACTGATATGGGTCTAAAAGATTAGATATTTTTGTTCTTAAGTCATTATATTCTCCTCATAGGCAGATATCAACACAGGGCCATGGTCCGGTATGCTGGTATGAGCAAAGGCTGTGCGACATGCCGTAAACGCAAAATTAAGGTTTGAAGATCATTCACATGTTGTATCAACTATAATTTTGACCTTAGCTATAGTGCGACGAAAAGCTTCCATCCTGCTCACAATGTTTACGAGGTTGCAGGATATGTCCCGGGGCTGTCAATGGTAATATATTCCTGGTTATTAGCCGCGACGACCCTCGAAAGAAACATTCAAGAGATGGTTCAGTCCAATCTCCGCCCGAGAACCACAAGCACAACAATAGTGAACATATTTGCAATACCGGGTTGAATATAACAAGTATCCAAGCTCATTCTTTAGATGATGAGCAACTCATGTCATTATTCATCTCGTTCTTTTCAAAAACGTCAAAAAACCAGGTAAAAACAAACAACTGGATGGCTTTACTACCTGGTATGCTATCTAGCAATTTGCATACAGCAGTCAGGTCTTTGGTTTTGGCACCAGCACTTGCGCTGTATAGTAAGCTATCCAATAATACAAGTTTTGAGATCCAGTCTCGGAAATGTTATGGATATGGTCTGAAATACCAGCGTATGAAGATGCTGAATATTTCTCGTTCCAAAACAAACACACCAAGTGTTGAAGATCTTTCAACTGCTGTCATGTTAGCATACTACGAAGTAATATCTTCAACATCAGGTACAGCCTATTTCCAACATATATTAGGAGCTATGGCAATGTTAGAAGCTATCGGACCTCAGAACTGTCAGAGAGGTCACATGCATCAACTATTTAAGACTGTGAGGCTTCATATGGTGAGCATCTAGTATTCCAGCTGTTATTTAGTTTGTATTTGGATACATACAATAGTATTAACAACGATAGGTATACATATCGACCACCACGTCAACTCCCACAGCATTTTCATCAGAAGACTGGGAAACTATTCCTTTCAATATTATAACCAAAACACCAGGAGATTATATTATAGATATTCTCTTACAATTTCCTAAGATATTACAGCAATCAAACAATTCTGTTTCTCTCCAACGACATCGCCATGAGGCGTTGATGGGATTCGTTGCGACTCTCCAAACCATTGGGGAAGAATTGCAGGATAACGGCGAAATATCCAACTATATTGCTGATATGTCGATTGCCACCCCAAAGCTTCACCAAATGAATTTCTGGGATTACATCCCAAACTTTATTATGTCTGACTCAGGAACAGCAATAACAGTGGCGTTTTATAGCCTGGCCTGGATATTAGTCCTCATTGAAATAGGGAAAAGCTCTTCAGATAATCACGCATATGATAGCTATGATAGCTTGATAACGGCTCACTGTGCTATTATTCTCAGGGCATGCCTTCATGTTGAGGACTTCGAGGATGGATGTGGTTTAATTCGAATGGTCTTTCCTTTAAGGTCGGTTATGTTATTTAGTTCAGATATCTTACAAATAGAAAGTGCAATGTATAGATTAGAAGTATGGCGTTTGAGTAAAGGTTTGGGTGGAATTTGTAGCGTTGCCGTGATGGCTGAGGATGAAATTTTGGAAGTTTGTCATAAGACTGATACGAATCTTTACAAGACTTACCTCCTAATTTCTCTTTCTCGGGCATAGTTAGCAGACTATCATAAGTCACATAACCTTGCTAGTGAAGTATGTAGAGGTTAATTTCAAATTTTACGTCGTGCAATAAGCTAAATCGAATTCCAAACAAAGAAAGCGTAATAAGTTATAGGATGGATAAGTAAATAAAGCAGCTCGCAATCCAGTTCAGAGCATACTAGTAAGAGAGTAAGAAAGTACGAAAAGACTTCAGATGTGCCGTCCATTTTTGAGATTTCCTGGCTCATTTCCTCAGCAAGAGCTAGGGTCATCTACGATCACTTCAGTTAGAGGAGTACTTAAGAGAAAATTCTCATAGTCACAATCATCAGAGACGGATTGATTGAGTTTATTGATTGCAACATAATCTGATGGATATTTATCGATAACCTCTATCGTCTATAAGTTTAATACCCTACCTACTACAGGTAATCAGGTCGTAGCAGAAACGACAGCGTGTAGCGTTTGCTTTGGCAGAGAAGGGACTCCTTCAGCAGACTTGAGGCAGGAAGAAAATATGACAAAACTAGTACTATCTCACGAAAGCTATCACTATTATTTCCTCTCGAATTGGATCAGAAATTGGTGATTAGGCAACCCGACCTTGTCCTTGCCCTCCCCCTAGAATCCCAGTCAACTACTTCCACGCGAGCATCTCGCACTGCAGCGACACAAACCAGGCATCCTCCGTCTCAACCCACTTCTCCACGGCGAGCAGCGTTTGCTGGATCTCGTCCATGGTGATGCCAGCATCCAGCCAGCTCTGGTAGAAGGGATCTCCCGGCTGCAGCTGGCCGGTCGCGC
>NCSJ02000353.1:0-42417 GCA_002812745.2 Scytalidium lignicola
ACAAAATTCAAAGGGTATGTTATTACTTCTTAGTTGAACTGTTGATTAATCCTTTGTATTAATTTGTCTTCTCCTAATAATATAATAAGTAATTCTAAAGGTAATGAATCTTCCTCTAGTTCATTAACTATAAATAACACTTCTATATCTTAGTTAACTTGTTTGATTATAATCTTGACAAGTTCCCTTTATTCTTGTTAAGTATAATATAGTTCAACTTCAAGTAATTGTTTTATTGATTTTCTTAAGCCTTAGANTTTCTTTATATTATATTTTTACCTTTGTTCAATCTTGTTAAAAGGTTATTATTAAAAGTCCTTCTTATTATAAATTGTATTACTCTTATAAGACATAGCTTAATCCTTCTTCTATTATCATTTAAACATTTTTAAGCATTTAGTTGAAATCATCTTAAATCTAAGTTCTCTTTACTAACAAGAGAAATTTATATGTTCTCCTTTTTATAACAATACTTTAAAGGTTAATCTTATAAACTAAAGCAAGATCTTCAAGGTTAAGTTCTTGTTCTTTAACAATTACTTCTTCTTATTATATAATTCTATAAAGTTAACTTTTATCTAGGATTTCTTATCCTCTTAATTCTCTTATACTAATTGTTAGATAATATCTTAAGATTAATACTTCCTCAGAAATAAGATATTATTCTATTAGTATAACCTTAAAGTTTGTTAGTATAATTATCTAGATTTTATTAACTCTTAGAATTAATTTCTATTTATCTTAACTCTTAACTTCCTCCTTGTTCTAAGGGTATTTTACATGTTAAGTCCTTTTCATTATTATAGATATTACCTTATTAACTTCTTTATTAGATGTCTTTTCTAAGTTCAAGCTTTTCTGTTCTGATAATTCTAACAAGATATCTTCAATTCTTAAGATTTTCATAACTTCAACTTTAATTAACATACTTAACTTGTTATCCTTCTTATAAGTATTTATTATATATTTAAGAAGTTTACACTTAAAATATAACTTGTTTTTTCTTCTCTTATTAAGTTCTTCAAAGAAGATTCCAAAGGAATTCTCTCTTTTGTTTCTTCTCTTAAAGTACTTCTTTCCTTTCCCTTTAAAGATTTTTCCTTTCTTTATAATATTTAACTTTATTAAGTCTTCTTAATCCTTCTTCTTATTAGTCTTTCNTTTTATTAAAGTAAGATTTATCCTTTTTGTCCAAGCTTATCTTATACTGCTCATTCTTAATCTTGATAAACAAGTTAATAAAAATATCAAATATAATAATTACAAGTTGTTAATACAATTCCTCTTTAATAAAGTCCTTTAAGCTAATTCTATACTAATGTATATATACTTCTTCTTCTTAGTTAACTGATATTATATACTAATAATAAAGTATTACATATTCATTAAGGCTCTTGGTTTGTTTAAAATAAGCTAATCATCTCTTAGTATTCCTTTTTTTATCAACATCTTTATACAAACATTTAAGTTCCTTTGTATAATTAACTTAACTTATAATAATGTTAATTACTTCTTACTTCTTTATTTCTTTATTTGTTATGAACTATTCATCCTTAAAGAGTTAAAACTAAGTTTTGGTTATTTCTCTTAAGTATGTTAATACTTATAAAACCTTATACATGTCTTTAAACAATAATTAATTATTCAACACTAAATAAGTTCTTGTTTAAATAAGATATACTTTTAACTTCTTTTTATCCTTATAGAATAAGTTTAACCTAGTGATTTTAACTTCTTTAAGAGTTATTATTAGGATTTGCTCAATGTTGTTTTCTAATTCAAAGTCTAGATTAAGGTTTAAGCTTAAAACNTTTTAATATTAAAACTAATTTTAAGTTAGATTTGAATAATAAAGATATTAACTTCTTTCTTATAACTCTTGATAATTCTTTAACAATTAATCCTTTTATTAACTTAGTAAATTGTTTTAATAGTATAATAACTTCCTCTAACACTCCTCTTTAGATATTAGTTTCCTTGATAATTTAATTCTTACTTAAGTCTTCTTCAGAATTATCTTCTGAACTTTCTTTAAATCTTTCTTCAGATTCCTCTTCAGATTCTTCTTCAAAGCCTTCTTCAGAACCTTCTTCAAGTTGTTGTTTGTTGTTATTATCTATTGGTATGTTTATTTTCAAATCCTGATTTATCAAGATAAGTAATGTTCAAAATGTTATAAAACTATATTATTCAGGTTACTGGATAGCTAAGGTAAAGTAGATATTCAAGGATAGTAAAAACAAAAAACACTTGAATAAATAACTAAGTTAAAGGTAAGATTTAATAATGTACTTAAGTTGAACATAAGGAGTCTACTCTTATGTTCTTATAGTATACTTATATAAATAATAAAATACAATTAAATCCCTTAAAGTCTTTAAAGTCCTTTAGAATCTCTTAGAGATCTTAAAACTTCATCACATGACCTTTGATTGTTAAGTTCTCTATGTACACTTTTTGTATACTAAGCCTTAAGCTTACACTAATTAGCTTGTTAAGTAAAACCTATAACAAAAAGGGTTATTTAAAGTATTTTAACTTCTAAACTCTATAGAATAACTTATAAGTTTAATATAAGAACCTTTATCAAATTTACTATTAATAAGGCTTTAAAGATTAACCTCTTACTAACTCTTTATACAAACTTAAAATCACTTTATAATTGCTTTGTCAAGTTAAGAACTATACAAGAAAAGCATTTGATAATCAATGTAATGTGCTTTTGTTAAGCTTATAAATAACAAGAGATTGTAAAGGTTAAATGAATACAAGGAACTATAAATCCAGTTGATTCTATAACTAAGGAGAAGTCTTCAAACACTTTAAAGCAATTAGTAGATATGAATAAAGTGCAATTAGAAGTGGTAGAATGGGTAAAATGTAAAAGAAGTGAAGGAAATAATAGTAAAGTTTGAACAATAACTTGGAGCTAAGCCCAAATAGGCAATTAACATGTAATCAGGAGAAAACAACGGATTTAAGCTTTTTACAACTTTATGGCTTTTATATGATAGTTTGACAATTTTCAGAGTAATTCTAGTGTTGGTGGACTAGTCATGTGTAGACGCAATCAGTCATATACTAGTTAGTCCTAATTAGGTAGTAAGGAGTTATAACCTTAAGTTACAACTTTACCCCACTACCTTTACAATCAATCAACTATTAACATAACTAGTATATCACTTATAAAGTGATATACTACATGTTATATTAGTAGTATACTGACAATTAGTTATATTTGAGTATAAAAAGTATTTACTTATAAGTAATAAACTTTATAATCTTAAAAACTTCAACAAATATCTTTAAAAGGGTTTACTTAAATCCACATAACACTTACCTAAATCCACGCAAAATCGCCGGTACCAAATATACCTAGACTACCCCTTCTTATAGTAATTTGTTAGTAATCTTGATATCCTACTATATCCTACTTGTATACACCAAGATGTATCATTGTCATGTTTACATGTTCAATTATATAAAATTTAAAACACTTAATTGAAGTTATTTCTAATTGTTTTAAAGTTTATTTTTGCTTAAAATAACTACTTAAATGCTATTTTTATACAGTCCTCTGCCTTCAGAAGTATTATATACTAATTTACCTTCATTATTTGCTTTAATCCAAGCTTTTGCATGTGTGAATGGATATGCATTTGTTGTTTATGATAAAAAGCCTTAAAAAGTAGTATATACTTATAATCAAGCAGGGAAATATCAATCGAAGGGTAAAAAGGATAATGTTTACAAATCAAAACGTTGAAATTCTACTTCTAAGAAGTATAGTTGCTATATAAGAATAATTGCTAAAGTAGAAGGAAATAAGTAAAGGTTAAAGGTTATAAAACTTACACATAACCATAATGCCTTTACAGTATTTTAAGCTTATACAATGCATAGAATAGTTACTTTAGATCCTCAGATTCATGCTTAGATTTTGTCTAAAGCTTATTCTAACATCTAAAATGCTTAAATATTAAGTTCTCTTTGAATTGAGCATTTACAAGTCTTGATTATAATAAGTAATATTACTAATATTATTCAAATAACAAGATTATAAGTATTAAGAGGAAGAACATTAATTTAATAGTTATTATATACTTGAATATAATCCTTTATCTTTTATTTGTTAATAATTTAAAGTTAAACTTAAAGAACAAGGTTTTAATCTATTATATTTAATGAATTTAACAAATAATCTGGTTTACCTTTTTTACCTTTACTTAAAAGTGATTATATTATATTAACAACATCTTAATATATTATTAATAGATTGTATATATAAAACCAATTGATTTTACATGTTATTATTCAATATATATGTTATAACTGATGGTAAAAAAGTAATTTAATTAAGATTAGCGTTTTTATCAGAAGAAATTGAAAAGTCATATGACTAAGTCTTAAGCTGATTTTAAGAGATGATGAATTAATATAATATTGTAAAGTTACTTTTTATAATAATTAATAAGGAATTAACTTTAATAAAAAGTATTAATATATATTTCCTTAAATTCAATCATTTCCTTTATCAATAACATGTTAATATAAATGTATTAACAAAAATAAAGTGATTTTTCTCTCTTTTAATAAAGGAAGATAATATATATAAAAGGCATTCTACTTTTTAAGAATTCTTAAAGCTCTAAGAAACTCTTTTAGATTTTCCTTCTCTTGAAGCTTACATATTAAATCTTATTAAACTGTAAGTGTATCCTTGTATAATAGTCAAATATGTAAAGAATACATAGTTAATCTTATAAAAGGAAAAGTTAATTTAGTATTAGATAAATTAACATTATTATTTCAAGATGCTTATAATTTCCTTTGTTGAAGGTTGTTATAACATATTAAAGTTATATTTACAATGTAGAAATGATAATTTAAATAATATGTTTAAGTGCTTATTTTTGTTCTGAGTATCTTAGTAAAAGAGTATAAAGATAATTATAGTATAAGAACAACTTCGTCGAAAATACTATATTAATATATATTTATTCTTTATGGTTTTAAGTTATGTTTATGATTATGCCTTTGAAAGGATAATAACTGAACAAGTTAAAATACTAAAAATTACAATACTTAATATTCTAAAATATAATTGTATAATACAATGTGTAATAAGTCTTCCTTGTTATTACTTGATATGGAAAAGAAAAAGAGATAAAGGAGTGATTCACCTTGAAGATATATATTAACATTAGTATTATAACAAGTTAAATGAAAGTACTCTTGTAGTTTCTTATATTCAAGTGCTTATTCTAAATCCACAGGTTATATAAGGAAAAGGCAAGCTTAGAGGTACTTTAGGGAAAGGTTAGAAGTTG
Organism: Scytalidium lignicola; assembly: GCA_002812745.2. NCBI lineage: Eukaryota > Fungi > Ascomycota > Leotiomycetes > Scytalidium > Scytalidium lignicola. Next base: position 5,331 of record NCSJ02000353.1, read on the forward strand.
AATAATAATACAATTTCTAGTACAAAGCATTTGCCCTCTACTTTTGAGCTTCTTAGTAGCTTAGCTCTGCTAGCTTTAGAGGTCTTAGCTCTTAAAATACCTTCCAAAAGCATAGAGTTGACACCAGGAAAGGAGATATATATTATGTGATTTAAGTGTACAGTTACTAGAATTAGGATACAACGAATTCAAGAAATAAGTAGAGATATGTACGAACTTGGGATAGTATAAGAACGAGGATATCAACGAGGAATTTCATCGATATATTATACAGATTCTATGGAGGAGACAGCTAAACTGGCTGACAAGGCAATGCAAGCTTCAGAGGCCTAGGAGGTGGTTCAAGAAACCCAAGATTGTATTGAAATATTATTATAATTTAGTGTACCCTTACAGAATTAATCGTATTGTGCGATTTCTTATTCTCATAGTAATTTGTATGTGCGACCAAGATAAACTTATGCCTGGGGTTATTGCCGGTACCGGCGATTTTGTGTGGATTTAGGTAAGTGTTGCGTGGATTTAAGTAAACCCCTTTAAAAGTATAATAACTTCTTGGTCTTCTTAATCATTGTAATTTTATAAACTTTTAAATTCTTTTATATACTTGTGTAATTCTATAGTAAAAATWAAAAGTAAAGTAAAAGATTGTAGTTTTAATAATTTGATATATTAAAGCTTGTAATTCTATAGTAAAAATAAAAGTAAAGTAAAAGATTATAGTTTTAATAATTTGATATGTTATTTCTAGTCCAGAATAAAAATTAATAAAAATAAGAGATAAAAGAATGGTTTTTCGAATAGAATTAGTCAATTAACTGATTATACAACTTTGTAAGTAAACTATTAAATATCTAACCAAATATNATTTTTTAAACAAAAANCAAGTTCAATAATAATAACTANCAAAAAGAGATTACAAAATATTTTATTAATTAAGTTATGATTGTTAAATAATTGTTTCCTTTCTTCGATTAAAGTAAATTATAACTTTGTAAAAGGACTATTAAATGTCTTACTAAATAAGTTGTAATCTTTTGAGATTCAGCTTTAAAAGAGGACTACCGAATATCTTACCAATTAAACAATAATCTCCTGATCTGTATATATAAACTAATTAATTAAAAATTAATTAATTAAAACTAAAAATTAAATTAATCTTTTTTAACCCTGTTAATAAATATATTAAGTTATAAACTTAAATATATTAATAAATATCTTTATATAATAAGATAAAAAACAGTTAAATTAAACTTTATAAAAAATTATAATTGAAATAAAGTATAATATAAAAAGATAGTAAACTAGATTATAAAGTAATAAGTATATAAGAATTTAAATAACTTAAGTTTAAGTTTTCAAATAAAACTTTGTCCTTTGCTCATTTATTATTAATTATTCTCTTGTTATTAGCAGAATGCAAATAAAGGATGAGAATATTAGTAGAAGAAACCATGTACTGTAGCTTAAGAAGTCTTTACAGACGCTTATAAATTAGGAGGTCAAATAAAGAGTATGATTGCAAAAAACCAAAAAAAAATCCAGGGAAAGTAACAACCAATGCGCTAAGTCATAACTATCCCATGATAGGATTGAAAATATGGTTGGTTTAGATCTTCTCTGTTGAAGCATGCTCCCCCCTCTCCGAAAGCGTACTCGGAAATAATATCGTGGGTGGCAGCACGATACAGTATGCTCAGATTTATTAGTTGCTTAGTCTCAACATCATCATCTAGACAGTCGAAGATTTGACCGAGTATATTCACAATGGTTGGGCCAAGGCGGCGGGTGTTCTGCTTAGAGAAGAATGGGCTCAGAGCTGCCCGGCGACTTTTGTGCAAGTCATTATTTTTGCTACCGAGAGCTGTCGGTGAAGCACCTAGCCCATTGACTTATCTCTGGCCCTTGTCGGGCCTCTTTCCCGGCCCACAGTAGAGTTGATCAATATATTCGGGGTCGTTAATGTGTATTCCATCTGGCGATATCCTAATAATCGGACCTGCCAACACAATTACTAGTGAATGGCTGGATAGTTTCAGAGATACCTACCGTACTGCTTGTGCATCTCCTCGATCTACCAGATGTAGAGTCCCTTGTGAATTACGTCATGGTAGAAGGCATAGAAGCGTGTTGCAGTTATCAGAAACTCAACTTGTCACGCTCACCTTTCTAACAGTTGATAGAACAGGGAAGGGAAGAACAATGGCCGCCTAGCACTGGTTCGTGGTATTGAGCAGTGCCAAGTGCGGACGTACCAGCAAGTTTGGGGCCCGGAATATGGGACAGGGGCTCAAATATAAGCGGTAGAAGACTCTGGATACGATGAAAAGCACAAGTACACTGAATATGTTTGTCGCCGTAAGGTAATCTCCAACCTGGCTTTGCCCAAATTTGGATGCCTCGGCTTTTGTAAACATCGTGTACCACGAGCAGATGCCCAGTCAACTTGAAAGGACTGTGAGGAAGAGTTTATTGTATTGAACTAGGTGTTTCTATTATTTTACACAGCATCTGTGCTAGAGTGTTTATGCGATGGTCACAGCTTCCAATTGGCTAGCCTCCACTGAGGGCAGTACTTACGTACTTCTTACGTACATAAATACGTTGATAACTGGTCAGGTGATTTAATATAGGTAAGAATTGTGGCTTCAAGGCGGTGAATATTCATTTTATGATTATAGTGAAGCGGGGTCTGCTGCCTCCTTCGACAGACCTGGTGTATCTGGAGGGATCTTTAACTGATGTTAAAGAAAAAGGACAGGATCTTTGAACTTCATGATAAACGGCTATTTTGTCTCGCATTGGTTACGGTGGAGTAAGAGATAATCAAAAGTCGGTTTCCACCCACACTGCTCCACAGTGCCCGGGTCTAATAAGTCGAAATAGCTTTGGCCCTCAACCTTGACCCATACTTCCACACAAATATTGGGAGAGGAACAATGAGCACCAAGCCCGCGAAAGCCAGTATACTATTAGACCAGCCATACCCAAGGGCTTGGTACATACTCGGAGCGAACAAGGGGAACAAGAAAGCCATTAAGCTGTTAACAAATTGTGTTGCTGCCATGGCGCTGCTCGTATAGTCCCCGTACGAGTCAATGACATATGCGGTCACTAAACCATCTATTGTTAGTGATTTTTCTCTAATACTCTAGAAGTTGTAAGAGAGGACGTCAAAGATATTCACCTGGCATGCCTCCTAGCTGCATCCCGAACATCATGATGAAGACCCCAACATCAATGATGAGCCAGTATAGCTGAAAATGGGCCGTCCACCCATATACTAATAATCCCAACCAAGAGGCAATTATGCCTGGGAACATCAGTGGAATGCGGGATTCGGGAGCAGAGTTTTGCGCCTGTCGCCTCTTATAAAAATAGTCCATCATAGGCCCACCGAGCTGCGAAGCAGCTAGCTCGCCCAACGAACAGGCAATGTAATGTAGTCCACTGATCTCCACGGATTGATGGTACTGTAACAACCACAGGTTCGAGAAAGTGGAGAGTGTGATATACAAGATGCCGTAGTTAAAACCTGACAGAATAGAAGAGACTTGGATGATAGGGTGGAAGATAAGGAGACGGAGTGGACGCTTCAAAGTCCGCGCGAGAACAGCTATGGTAGACCTCTCACCGTCAAGCTGCTCACTTTGTGTAAAGTACCGTGTGTCACTGGTCTGCTGACGAAGGCATTTGGCACGATGTCGGAGTATGAGCGCTCCATACGTTTCATTGAAGCAGAAAAACGACACAAGGATCATGACGGCTTGGAATATAGACGTTGACCAAAATATCCACCTCCAGGTTGTGCGCGCAGCCATAAAACCGCCAATAATGGGGCCTATACTATTAATTAGCTGAGTCTTTGATTCATGTAGGCTGCTAATTCACGTCCTGGATAGCGTACGACATTGCTTCGACCACAGCATTCGATCCCAAGGAACTTACCAACGGCAGCGCCCAGCAACGGGATAACTAAGTAAACACCTAAAGAACGTCCTCTCTGTTCTGGCCTCCACATATCTCCCAGAACGCCGCCAGCAAGCGCATATATAGCACTAGCACCAAAGCCTGCGAGAAAGCGAGCGGCGATAAGTGTCCCTTTGGTAGTAGCAAAACCACAAACCACGTTCCACACGAGGAACCAGACGTTCGAGGTGTGTAAAATAACCTGTCTCCCGTAAATCTCTGACAATGGGCCTATTAAAAGCGGACCGAAAGCTGTTGCTAACAGGTAAATAGACAGGGATATGGCTGACTCGGTTGCATTCATGTTGAGTTCGCTGGCAATAGTCGATAAAGCAGGCGCCATGATTGTTGAAACCATGATGCGGTTAAATCCTGTCGCCGACAGGACGTCTGTCACCATCCATTTGCGGCTTGTTGACCAGTCGAGAGGATTTTCAGCATCGTAAGGTTGATCGAACGCCACGAGAAATGGATCGGACTCCTTTGCGGTGTGTGCAGTAACCAGCGTGGTCATCTTACCTAATTCTAGCGTAGATGGATCGAGTGCCACTTCAATATAGTCATGATTTCCGGGAGTCGCCATGGTAAAATTTAAATGTCAACCGCCTAAAATGAAGACAACCTAGTAGCTTATAAGGTGGAGTCGTGAAAGAAAATACGAGGGTTGATGTCCCCAATATGAAGTCGCAAAGGCAGGTGGGAAAGCACAGATGGGATAAAGGCTACGTAACAAGTTCATTTATACAAGAAAGATGGAAACAAGAGTGGAAGAAATGAAATTTATAGTGGCAGGCAATACTTAGCACTATATTATTTTCCAATTTCTCCGACCCGATGTCATTGAATCAGATTATCAGATTAGATAAGATTGTGCCTTGTCTGTTGTCTTTTTCGCAGGCAACAGCGACCATTTGGTTAGGCTAGCCCGAAATGGGGTTACAAAAAACAGGCGGAGATTGCTGCCTACTGTAGGAACCCTTTATATGGCGACAACTGTAAAGCTAAGTACATAGCTGAGCGGGAAATGCGCCTCCTAAAAGATGCTCTTAACCAGTACCGGTCAACGGACGGTTCATTCTATTACTATCTTGACGCCCTATGTGGGGCCTGATTTACTAGTGGACCTGTTGATGTGGATTGCGATGTGAGGCCTTGTCTGCTGCAACTTCGCTCTCTGTTCAACAGTTTGGCTTTCGTGATTGTGGGGAGATCGCCGAAGCGAAAAGAGCAGACTTGGTCTTCGTCAGGGGAGGTGTCACACAAAAACTCCAGAACATATGGCATTGTTTGTGTTTGGAAAGAAGGCCTCAAGCTGAGGCCGGTATGACTGAGATATTAGCGTATGTTAAATCGCTGTTGAGTTATAACAACGATGCGCTTATACGCATGGTAAATGAAATCTTATTTAGGTAAGCTCTTCTGCATATGTGCTCAAACAGATTCAAGTCATTGCGTTCTCGGGATATACGTGTGAGCCGAGAATTCAGTCAACCATATTGTATGAATAGGTCAGAATAACTACTAGTGAACATTTATACAGCTAAGCTGAGGAGCAGCGCAGCATACATGCAATAGCTAGCCAAAAAGAAATAAATAAAAAAACGATAAGTGGAATTTTATCCTCCTTCTCAACTTATGTAACGCCTGAAGCAAATATTTAGGTTTGAGCTAAATCTACACACCTAGCGTGTCCTTATATCTACACACACCACCAAATTACAATAGATGCAAGAAAGTTTAAGCGAGAACATGTTTATGCGAGGAAAATATAAACGAGAGCATTTTAGCTCTTACTTTGACTAACATTTTTACAATAAATTTATATAAAACTTATACAATTAACCCCAAGTCCTAGGTTTGTTTTCAGCACAAAGTTACTTATATTTTAAATCAGAGACTCTTACCGATAAATTCATCTTAAATGACGAAATACCGGTTCTAGGCGTATGAGTACTACCACTATCAATAACTTGAAGGTCGCACTCAGTCTCAGCTTTCGCTGAGATGTAATTTCGAAGGAGCTTCGCTCGCTCCTACTACTTAATCGGGACTAGCCTGCAGGAACACGTAAATATCACGTGTATGCAACCAATATACTACTAACACTTAATATTATATTAATTTTTCTTTTTACAAAAGTTTATTTATTATTTTCATTTTATTAGCTCTTTTACTTTTTTTTATATTTTAGCTTTTATGCTTTTTTGTTTTACTGTTCTATTCTTTTTTCCCCTTCTCCCTCTTCACTACTCGCTAATCGGTGCTTTCCTGTTACCTGGCAACGGTTTACATTGAACTCCGTCTCCGACGACGCCTGCTTATAATAAAGCCTAGCTAAGGACAAAGTTGATTGTGTCTTAAGATTATATATTCCTTCTTAGCAGTATTCAATAGCATCCACGAGCTCTCGAGGCCACCCTCTAGAATACAAACACAAAACTCGTCGAGTACTATCTCTTGACACCCCTCATGACTTCTGACCCCACCTTTCGCAGCTACAAATTAGACCAGGCGCAGCAGTACGCTGGATTGCGCCCAGGGTACCCATCTGTACTGTACGACCACATTTTTGCTCAGCACGCCGCCACCAGTGGGAGCTTCAACTTTGTACTGGATGTGGGCTGTGGACCAGGCATTGCCACGCGGGATTTGGCCCCGGCATTTAAACATGCAGTAGGCGTCGACCCCGGCGAGGAAATGCTCAAGGCTGCGCGAGAGCGCGGCGGAGAGACCAAGTCAGGGGAGAAGATTCGGTTTGAGCTGTGCGAGGCAGAGAAGATTGCCAGCGCACCAGGTGTTCCACTGGGAGAGCTGGATATGATCACTGCTGCGACGGCGGTACGTTCAAGCTTTTCCTCATTCCAGTGTACTGTTAGATAGGTGTGTAATATGTACATTAGAGTCCAATTCAACGTATGTTGGATATCTCATCACGGTCGACTGTTTTATGTCAATTTGCAGCTAACTCGTGCCCTTCTAGTCGCACTGGTTCGATATGAAGAAGTTCTGGGAGCAGGCTGCGCAGCTTCTCCGACCTGGGGGTACAGTTGCCATCTGGACTAAGGGGGATCACTATGCTCGTAAGAAGTTACCCTCTCCTTCTCTTCCACTGGTTGCTCTTCTCTTTCTCTCTCCTATCCCTTCAAAATTTCAACCTGACCCAGATCCAGATCCAGCCATGCCTTACGCCGCCAAGATCAAAGAGATTCAAGATGCCTTTCAGCGCGTCGTCGAGCCATATCAACTGCTCGGTAACCGCATCGCCCGAAATATGTACGACGACCTGGTGCTGCCGTGGGTGGCTGATCCATCCCAAACAGCATTTCCAAAAGAGAAGTTCCAACGCTTCGACTGGGATCGTGGTGGTGTGCTCTCTGATGGCAAGGACTTTCTCGGAGGCTCACACGAGGTCCCCTTCGGGGTGTATGAGAAGGTGATGGGCACCATAAGCCCTGTCACACGCTGGCGCGAGGCACATCCGGAGCTGGCAGGCACGGAGCGAGACTGTGTGACTGAGGTAGTGAGGAAGGTAAGAGAGGTAGTGGGAGATCAGGCGCTGCGAGGTGGAGGGGCGACAGTACTATTGATGGTTAAAAGGGGGGAGTAAGGCCAGGAATGACTAGAAGAAGTTAATTGAGCACAAATAGATTAGCTTAATGAAGAACAGAATTTAGAATAATATATTCTATATACTTATGCACGTATTATCAGAGTCAACAATACTATAGTCTGGATATAATTCTTTCTGAGCATGATTTTCCCAACTGAATATCTAGGGTTCTTTAAGTTATAAAGAAGTTATGCTTTGTAGATTCGGAATCTGACATATTGAATCGGAGCCTTTATTACGGACTAAGATCAATGAAATGACGATGATAGCGGCAATGAAGCCTTCGGCGTAGGTGAGGATATCTTATAAATACCTCAAAGATCATAATAGTAGAACGCTGCCATATAATAGGTCCTAATTCCTTAGGACATAAAGCTCTCATTTGTTCAATAACTTGATAAACATAACCCGTGAACAGGAGCCATTTCACCATGAGCAAATCCCCTCTTTTGACTGGCGGTTGCCTTCGTCCAGAATACGCCAACATCTCTAAGCAACGAACCAAGTGGGGAAACACTTGCAAACAAATGATTGTTAGGTCTTGTATCTAGTCTCGGGACTATCGCCACCATTTCTCCATTGCTTCCTTGCCGATTTAATCGATTACCTCGAAAATACAGGCTTTCGTTTCAAGTACAGCAAGAGTATCCTGAAAGGGAACAGAGCCATTTGATGTATTTTTTAAACTAACGTCTTGCTACTATCGACAAATTCATCAACCTCTAGGCGTAATGCAATCCTAAATACATGCTGTAGCTTACAGTTTGCTCCTCGACTACACATCAAGTCAATGTAGCGTTGTTGAATCAGCCAATCTTTTCTCATCGATGCTTTAATGGCCGCTCTTTTGGTACTGTTGGGAGGATCCGTCAGGAACTGGTTGGCAGATGTCGAACCCACCAGACGAATAATCCTCTTAGACATCAAGCGTGCTTAGTAAGAGCCTAGAAAGCACTCGATCTCGTTAGAGAGCATTGTAGTAGGCATAGCCCTAACCCGCTAGTTTTTAGTCACATTGCGAGCATCAGTATGCTAGAACGCCGCTCGAAGAACGGAGAACTAAGTAGCATGCTAGCTACAATATAGTTGAAATGTATAAGAGTTTTCGCTAGTATAGCCCTAGTACAGCTCGAGAGCAAAGTTGCGCCTCGTCCTAGAGGTGATACTGGCTGTGCACACTCTGGCTGGCTGCCAACCGATAGATTACATGGTAATTGTTAGTCGGTCAGGTCAGCTTGCCCCCTTGTCTACTAAAGCGAGACTACACATACAGTACCTCCAGGTAAAACGGTTCTTGATCTTCAACCACTATCTGTCACTGCTGATCTTGATTCTCGAGGAGCTTTCTCGTATCTGCAGCTTGCTGAGCTATCTGATGCAGGGCTTGACGGCTGACGATAGCTGTGATCTGCGGAATCCACAGGTTCTGCACCACGTCGTCCAGAAAGTGCATGGCTCCGGCCGGACCACGGATCGATTGGGCTCCCAGGCCCTTGAACCATATCCAGCTGCACTGATTAGCGGCGTCTTCGGGACCATAGTTGAAGGCGATGGTAGCCACGTGCATGAAAATGGGCCGGTCATCGTTTCCACGGGGCCAATTCGTCATATTGATGCCGCCGTCCAGTTCCTGCAAATCCAGCATATGAGAGGTATGGCTAAGCACCTTTCTGGATACTCAATGGTTCCCAAGGGTCTCAAGATCGATGGTATCAATGATTTAGTGGCACCAGTGAAGCAGTACTGTCCCAGACGATCGAGGGCTGATGTCCAAGTCCTTCGAATCTCGCGTGGTATACGCTAGTATATCTCGTCAATAGTTACTTTAAAGAACTTTGCGTAGAAACACAGGATGCTAGGAAATATCATTGGCTGGAAGCATCGGAGAATGTGCTTATATTGTTGAACTTCTTTCAGATAAAAGCGCATGAGTTAAAAGATAAGACGCAGGATGGTCTAGAATGTCCTCTAGCCCGGGATTAAATCGGCCACCGATAGAGAAATAATTTCCTCCATGCAGATGGCAAACTCCTCCTCTGCAATGGCTGTTTCAAGCCCCCATCACTCTCTTGCAAAGGTCTTGAAAAATCCGGGTTATCTTTCGTCAATGTCCCCCCCGGCAACATATATACTAAGAAAAGAAAAGCATGGGTAAAGTCTCTGAAATTGTTTTGGAGGGAGTTAAAATGGATGCTGGTATCTATTATTTCACCAGAGTTCATAGTCACCAAAGCCCTTGCAGATTACGTCACTGTATGCCACCCCCTCTCCTGCCCCGTAATGGAGAATGGAGAACCATACAAAAAATTCAGATTGAACGAAAACACAATCGTTTTACGCGAACATAGGTGGCTTCGTTTTCAGGAGAGTACACAGCCAAGGACGTATAAAGTCAGAGGAAGAGAAGCTTTAAACTCTTGAATGCTGAATTGTTTCATAACCAAGCTGTCACAAAAAAAAAACCTTCATTTGTCGTAATATTAGATTGATAAAACTCACAGCACACTCAGAACGTACATTGAAGAGCTTGCGTAGACAACAAAGGTATAGAAACTATACAATATAAGTAATCAACCGAATCAAAGGTTCCAAATTCAAGTCTTACCAAATCAACATAGCTACCATTACCTTCTTTGCCGATGACTAATTATGTAAGTTGGCTGTCAAGGGTAAACAAGCTTAGATATGAAAAGCACGAATATATAACCCTTACGAGGATCATCAGTTCTATACCAATCAACAAGAATAGCCACAACTACCGTTTTAATAAGAACAACAGGCCTAGACAGGGTCAGCTCAGCTCTAGGTTGACTTGCAATCGCGTTCGTTTATGTATAGTAATATTTACGTTCTCTGGAGGCTTAAAATGTGGTATTTATTGAATATTATCCGCGTCACCTGTCTCTCCAAGTTTGAGCTCACTTCATTGGAAAAAGACCCAGCCTGAGAGTTGCTTCCCTCTAAATTATCCTCTTGTTTCTCCAGCTCTGCATCTTCCTCTGGCTCAAGGTTGGCATAACTACTCTCATCTTGTATCCTTCTGGATAACGGAAATATCTGTTGCCTGTGACATAACGAATGAGCCACGGGGCCTCTCTTATAGTATACAACATCTGTAATAGTGGGATATTCTGATATGCAAGAAGTAGAAAATAGAAATGCTTTTCTAGGGCTAAGAAAGAGTTGATATTACAAGTGGATTATTTGACATTGTAAAATAAGAAACAGGTCTATATACTACGCTTTAATCCTATCTTGCTGAACAATACACCGTCTGCGGATGGGCCGGATAACGTGGTTCTAACTCGCAACGGTTACAATGACGTAGAGCAACGGTTACAGTTAATTATTCACTAGCCAAGCAGATACAATGGCTGTTTGCCATCACAGTTACTGGCCGTAGGAGGGACAAAGCTCCATTGTTCAGCATCGGCTGCTTAGATTACCCTACGTCTCATTCGACCTAGAATGATCAACAATTACTGTATCTAGGGATTCTGATGGCTACAATAATTTTTAGATTCTCGATATGGCATTTCTAAGGCTAGCGTCAGTTCTACCGCAGTACCTATACTCTGCCGCGGTTATTTAATGGGTAAATATCAACAGACAATACTAACGGAGAGGTGATACCCGTTATGGGTAAGGAGGATCATCGTCCAGTTTTTATTCTACAGGCAGCATGGCTGAATAAGAGTGCAGATTGGTGACTAAGTAGCGTAAGTGAGAATGAGCGTATAAGATTAGACATTTTAAGAGTAGTCTTGGGTGATACTGTGAAAATCGAGAACAATGGTGGAGAGCACTATAAAACTATTACAGATTACTTATACAGTTGCTTACATCATAAATAGATCAGTGAAAATAAGTTAAGAGCCACAAAATGTTGATTTTAAAGTCGGGGGGATATGTAAGGAGAAATATGCTTTGTACGTAAGGGGGTGCAAGAAATGAATCACCCACCCCTTGCACGGCTTCAAGCCAATCAAGTGCTCTAATTTGCCTAAATTCACGCTGCCTTAATGCCTTCAAGCGATCACACCAGTTTGAATTCCTCACGCCATACATGGTTTCCACGAGTTTACCCAAACAGCGTGAGAAAATCTCCTGATTAGGCCCAAAAACGCTCGCTTGCAGGGGGTGGGTGATTCATTTCTTGCACCCACTTACGTACGTATGCACTCTTGGAACTAATTTCAAACTGCGAAGTGAGGTCGCATTATGGAGAAAGGTCATGCGGAAAGAGAAAAAGTGGCGGCGAACATTTCCACATCTCTCCTGTGTATGTTAACATGGTGTGCCTGATGTCAAAATGCAGTCATGAAATCAATCACAAACTTCAGGGTTACTACAACTGTAACTGAGTGAGCAAACGAGGTCGGATTCATAGAGTGGAGCCTATCCTGCGGGTAACCCTTGGTCGATAGCCTAAAGAGGCAATTATACCCGGCATCCAGCCTACCAGTACCGTGCTGCCGTATATCACAGGGCTGGAACAATCAATACGAGAATGATCGTAGTGTGGTTTATGCAGAAGCAGTGACATGAGCACTAGGATTCCAATCCGATGGTCATTATTACACTGTGGGTAGTTAGAAAAATACGAGGATTATCCTAGATGGGTGCGGCCTACCACATTAAATTTGAAATAGTCCAACAGCCACTAATGATATAACACCAGCGGTGAGAGCATTCGGTGTTGACTATGCAGCAAAATATGTACAATGAGGTTGAATAGATAACTCTTTTAGGAATCATCTTATTTCTTTAATTAATAAAATGTTCCACTTTATTCTAAATCTATATTCAGTTTGCTTCTATAAGCGCCACTCTAGAATATCAGAGAAAATACAAATGATAAAAAACATGCAAGGGTTGCAGATAACTATCTTAATTTTCACATTATTAAGCTATATACATTAATCTAATGCGATATGTACCTCTTCACCAATATAGTCTGGCTACTAGTCATATGGTACGCCACATAGTTCCAATTCTACGGGACTTTCAGAGCGATCTTAGAATCATCTCTTCCACTCGGCATTGTGGTAGAAGTTGTGCCGGCGTTGATGATTTTTCATCATTTCTAAGCCTTTGATCAAGGCTAACCTAGTGTGAAAACACTAATATGAAATGTATTTAAGATTCCCCTGTGGGCTCTGTAATTAGGTGCTCTATCTCATAACATACAGCTGCAGTCATATTCGATAACAGACCCCATATAATACACGGCGAACAGATCCAAAGCATCCTTGACTATGGATAAATCACGTCTTTTCAAGCCAATGAAAGTTGGCAATGTGGAGGTGAATCACCGTATCGGATTGGCTCCAATGAGTCGTCATCGAGCCAGTGATGACCACGTCCCGACAACCTTGATGAAGGAATATTACAACCAAAGAGCTGCAGTTCCGGGCACTCTGCTCTTCACAGACGGTAACATAGTATCTCCCGCCGCAGGAGGCCTCTCAAACTCACCAGGAATCTGGAATGCAAGGCAAATTGTGAGTTGGAGGGAAATCACCGATGAAGTACATCGCAAAGGTTGTTTTATATTCTGTCAACTGTTAGCGATAGGCAGGGTGGCAGACCCTAAAGCAATTGAGAAAGAGGGGCTCGCCCTTATCGGCCCTAGCGCCGTTCCAAAAGAAGGGTCTCCGATACCAAAAGCTATGACCATCGGAGAGATCAAGCAGATGGTACAAGACTTTGTCAAAGCTGCAAAAAATGCTATAGAGGCAGGCTTCGACGGTGTTGAGTTCGACGGTGACAATGGTCTCCTTATTGACCAATTCACCCAGGATGTCAGTAATCAGAGAGATGATGAATACGGAGGAAGTATCGAAAATCGCTCTCGATTTACCTATGAAATTGCAAGAGCAGTTGCCGACGCTATTGGACCTGAGCGTGTAGGCCACCGAATGAGCCCCTGGAGCAGGTTCAATAGCATGAGGATGAAGGATCCAATTCCTCAGTTCACAGATATAATCAACAAGTTAAATGAAATAGGCATAGCCTATATTCACTTGATCGAATCCCGTATATCTGGCGACACATTAGTTGATGGCACTGAGAAACTGGATTTTGCGTATAACACTTGGAACGGACCGTTCCTTATCGCCGGAGGGTATACAGCTGAAACTGCACGAAAGCTTGTGGAGGATCATCCAGATAAAGAGATTATGGTGACATTTGGCCGGTCATTTATTGCAAATCCTGATCTGGTATTTCGAATTAGAGAGGGATTGGAATTCAATCATTATAACAGGCCTACGTTTTATACAGCTAAGGAACCGAAGGGTTATATAGACTATCTTTTTAGCAAAGAATATCTAGCAATGTTCAAGGCATGATTTCAAGTAGATATTGATTATAGTTAGATATAGCTGCTATGAAAATAGGAATGTTCCACTTATATTTTCTTTAGATGATTCTGGCTAAATAAATATCCCTCGAAGGCGGCTAATAGCACGTTCGTTTATCCCTAAAAATTTCAAAGTTCTTTAATAGATACAACTTACATCTAAGTTTTACTACTACATGTGACAGATACCATAACATACATTCATCTGTAACATTACCTGGTATTAAGCTAGTTATCAACGCATTTACACTAAATGAAGAAGTTCCATCTTATGTGGTTGGTAAGCTGAAAATTGGAACCATGTAAAGTTACCATGTACTAATTACAGAGTAAGATGTTTGATACAAGCAAAGAAAGACTAATATCTAATACTTTTATAAATCGTAGTCTATATTATTAAATTATCAACTTTAGAAATAATAACTTTGAAGTTTTGTATTCATATTCCGCTCAAGGACGCTGCCTTATCTGATTTTCTAGAACTCGCAAGTCTCCTCCGAAAATTTCATTGCTCCACATGAATTTTGTTAGCATATTAGTAAAACATTCAAAATCCGCAGTCCCTGAACTACGGAGACACTCTTGCAATTGTTCCACAAAATAGCTACGCAGTTCGGCAAAAAGAGTCGGCGAGCTGGCAGCTACTGTAAGAATCCAAATAAGAACGTGTGGTGGCTGCCATGACGACATAAAACCGTCGGTACCAAGCATCATTTGTAATTTAGACCCGTACAACATTCCGCCACCAGGTTCAAAGCCAAACTTAGCACGAATATTATTAATATATAGAATTGCGGCTAATCGAAAACACTCCTCCTGCCGATGATGGATTTCATCATAGATGGAGAAACGTCTTGCTGAGAGGAGGTTATATAATATTGGTAACAAGTTATATATTGGGAAGAGAGCATCGTGCCATAGATCTCGTCTGGTCAAGAGCTCTGCATGAATAATCTCATGCAAATCTCTTAACTTTTGACGGATATCATATATACCAAGACTGGTTTGAGCGGATATAGAGTTTTCATTTTCGGGATTATCTTCGCTGGTTGATAAGTCAAGCATACTTCGAGTGGAGAGGATTTTATATGGAGGTGGAAACTGAGGGGCGCTGTCTTGTTGAAATCGACCATCAACCTCAATCCTAGCTTTATGTCAATGACTAAACGGAGGTAATATGGGGCATAATCATACCAAAATAAAGCTAGTTTGAGAGTTGGTGAAAGCTCTCTTTCATTATCGCTGTTTCTTTCACGAAGGACGAGAGAGAGACCTCGCATATGAATATCAAATAATCGTGAATCCTGGACTAAGTTCTATAAGAGCATTAGTTAGTCACAATTTACAAACTCTCCTAATATACATACCGCAAAAGCTGCAGATGCAAGAATAGTGATTATGACTTCGTCTGAGGTGCTCGTGGCATGGGAGTTTAATCGTTGTTGTAGAGATTGTGCAGTCATCACAGAGTATCTGTTGTGCTCTCCTCGATCACGTTCAAAATTCAGTTGATAAACTAGATGCCACGCAGAGGCTGACAGCATTTGAGAAATCGCTATTGTGTTGCGCACAAGATCTATGAAGCCGATAGCAACCATAGCACGAAACTTTGCACACGTTCCATCATGTACTATAAGAGTATTAGGAGTCGTTTTATCAACTGGAGATTTAGGAGCATGCGTACTATGAGTCCACAGCTGATGTGACCGGCGGTTTTCGTCAAGATCGAATGTGGTAGCTGGCTCTGCTGAAATAGATTTAACATGAATAATATCAAAGCGTAAGTGACCGACTGACTGACCTGGCAGACTCTGCAGCGATCTATCTAATAGCGGGGTAACGTTGATGTGGACAGCAGAGGGTTGTCGCTGAGTGTTATTTCGTCGATGATGGTCTGCCCGTGCATGGCTTCGGATTCTCCGTCGAGTTCTAGCATCGACCTGCCCGGGCTGTGTCGTTGAGATGAAGGCAAATTCTTGCGTTGAATCGGATGATCCGTCTAAGCTTGACCTTTCTTGCATTATGTATTGCGAGTGGTCATATAGGGTACTAGGAAATACTGCTTGAGTGACCAAAAAAGATAGAATCTGTGTCCCAAATGTTAGCACTGTCAGGATCTATTTAATAAAAATTCGTAAATTGTTATTAGTTAAGGTATTTTAAATTTTGTTATTTTGAGTAAATTGAAAAAAAARGTGCTGCGCACAAGCGATTTTCGTCAAAAAACAAGCTGATTTGGAATATGACAGTAGCTGGAGTTCCGCTGGCTCCACATCGTATAGACAGGATAGGCCAAGTACTATAATTTCCTCCTATATCCAACTCTACACAATTCAATTATAAGAACAAATAACAAATTCTTAGGTGTAATGATTACACTTTTCATTCAAAATTTCCGAGACTACCGTTCCGCCAATAGAATTTCACTGCTGTGTTTTGGTAGGCTAACTTTTCAGGTCTTTCGATGCTTTCGAGGCATTGAGACAATATCGACAGATTACAAATGGAATTTTTTCCCCCTTCCATCTTTATATTCCTATCTTTATGATTGACTGTGGCGAAAAATAGCTTTGGTTTGATAAAATCCGGCATATGAGTGACTGATGAGCAATTGGTATTGCTGAAGACCAAACTATATCTATTACTTCGTAGTGCTCTTGGAAGATATGTTAAAGAAATTATTATATGTAAATCATCTGAACATCACTCATAAGCCGGAAGCTCCAATTTCACTTGTTTAATGCAGCAGGAGGAATCGAGGGATGAAGCGCCTGACTATATGACATTCTATACTGTCTTGTAATGAATATAATCTAAAAACGATGATCACGACCTCTGCCTAATCTAAAAANGTTTTAAGGTTAATAAAAATGAGTTATCCCCTCGAGCGCCAGGTTTACCAGCTCGTTATGCCAAAATTATATACAAGATTATCATCCACTTATAATCTTCTCTTAGCCCATTGCAGCCATATTTCTAAGGCAACAACGCTAAAAGTGGCCTCAAAGTGGCCTCGCGTCCGAGGGGATAGCAAAAGGGATTTACGACGTCATCGAACGGGGATCAAGACAGATGTGCTTAAGGAGTTAGGATATAGTTGGAACAACCTTGCAACTATTAGCTGAAGGAATTTAGGCAAGTCTCGTTGTACGCAACGTACTAAAATAATTTGATATTTAGATCTCATGATTAAAGACATGTCACATCATCATGTGCTAAATCCTAGGGCCATGCAATATCCAGGGTTCTATAACCAATTTAGGAATAGCTTCTCTGGTGATAGATCACTGCAGATCCTTTTGTAACGTACCTATATACAACATGGTATTTGTCTTACAAGGGATTATTAAGCATCGTGCTTTTGCATTGCATTTCAAATGGAATTGCTGTTAATTACGTATTACCGTAGTTAAGTTCGTCGTAAAGACTTGCACATGAAGGAGCCTCAGAGAATCATTACGTAGGAAACTCATGTTCTAGTAATTTGACAAAATGATAATGGGACGGTCCATGGAACTTTCTAGTTATGTTATACACGACCTATCTAATCAAGAATATTCTGTTTGGTCGTCGAGACGCATAGCTGAGTTCACGTCACAGAAGGTTCCCACGGTGGAGGCAGCATCCACAGTGCATACCATCAAGTACAGGTGTCCTCATATTATATTCGGGCATCTCTGTTATATGCAACGGTGGTGCATCATGCAATACATGGATAACTATATTGTTTTTGAGCTTAAGTGGACTGAATTCAAAGTTACATTTTAAGTTAACAGGGGCTGGAGATTTGAAGGGTTTACTACATAAAAGATTAATAATTATTATAATAGAGCTTAGAGATAAAATAAGTATAAAATGGTGCATGAAATCTGTAGATAGAATTTAGTATTTTAATCACAACTAGCGTTATTAAGACTCATATTCTTTCCATCCAAGTTCTGCATTACAAATCAACTATCAGTGCTTTTCAATTTCCTCAAACTTTATAACTTTACACCTTTTCTTTCCGTGAAAATATTAGTAATATGCCTGCCCAGCGTTTCCCAGCCGATCCTGTCGATCCTGTGCTTTTGGCCCAGCCACTGGTCTTTGAGCATTCAAAAAAANGTGGCCAAAAATCGGCTCATGAAGAGTGCGATGACAGAAGGCTTAGCTACTTGGAGCCCAAAGGATATAGAAAAAAGAGGTATTCCAACTTCAGAGACAATCGAACTTTATAGACGGTAAGTCACGGTTGGAGCTCTCCATTATATTGGATAGGACCACTCATAGAAGTGGAATATCTAGATGGGGTGAGGGTACCAATAGCTTCGGCTTAATCATGACCGGCAACATCGACGTTGAATACGATCAGCTTGATGCAATTGGTGATATGATTATTACCCTCAAAGACCCCCTCTACGGACCCAGATTTGAGGCTTTCCAGACGCTTGCTGCAGGTGCTAAAGCTAACGGATCGCTTTTTCTCGGACAAGTGTCTCATCCGGGACGACAACTATTGGAGCGTGTCCGTAAATACACCATCTCTGCGAGTGATATTCGACTAGGTAAGCATATCATTCTAGGGTCCTTAATCCCCCAGCTACGGTACTTACACCGATTTTACTATATAGCACCCAAGGAAGGAGGTCCATTCGGGCCAATGGAGTATTCTATTCCTCGACCAGCAACCCAAGCAGACATTAATCATGTTGTCGCCAGCTTTGCCTATGCAGCAGAATATCTTAGCGCTGCTGGTTTCGATGGGATTGAACTCCACGCAGCTCACGGATATCTTCTAGCCCAATTCCTTTCACCCGTTTCTAACAAGCGAACTGATGGTTATGGAGGCTCCCTACGAAACCGAATGCGAATTATTGTTGAAATTGCAGATGCTATCCGTGCAAACCTAAGGGTTCCAAAAGACTTCATTCTTGCGGCAAAAATCAACAGCGTGGAGTTTCAAGAAGGTGGGTTCTCTCCTCAAGAGGCCGGTGAGCTATGTCACATACTACAGGATGAGGTCAATTTTGACTTTATCGAATTGAGTGGTGGAAACTGGGAATCATTTGGTATGACATGGGAACGTGAGAGTACAAAGAAGCGTGAGGCTTTCTTTCTGGAGTTCGCTGAGCTAGTAATGCCCGCCTTTGGCCCAACACCAAGAAAGACGAAAGCCTACCTCACCGGTGGGCTGAGATCGGTATCGGCAATGACTAAAGTGTTGGAGATTATGGATGGGGTTGGACTCGCGAGGCCCTCGGCTCAAGAGCCACGTATTGCGAACGATATCCTTGAGGGGCGGGTGACCAGCGCTATTAAACCAGTCAAGCTTGTAGAAGATATCGGTATGGGACTACGGTTAGCGGGAACGCAGTTGAAGCAGATTGGAAAGGGAGAAGAACCATTTAATGCGAGTGATGAGACAGAAGTTCAATACTATCTGAAAGATATGGATATATGGTATCAAAAGCTACTTGCCGATGAGAACAAGTTAGAACATCATGGTTACATCAACCTCACTACTAAGCAACGTGTTTATGGAGAGGCATATTAATGTATTCATAGGCAGTAGGCAACAGGAATAGCCAGCTGAAGTATAGATCAATAAAATTTACATCCATCATATTCAAATCCACATATAGTTTATTCTTGTTATGATGAAAAAAAAANTTCAAGCACGAGAATACTTTAATTATTAGTTTAAAACAAGTATTATTTTGGATTTTACAATAATTCTTAATGGATAAATCAATAAATCTAAGGGTGTTGACCTCTCTAGAATTATGTACTAATACTGACAATCAGGCTGTCACTTTAAGCTCAATAAAACTAGTAGACTTAATGTTGATTTTCTGCTAGCAGTAAGGCTTAAGATACAAGTGCATTCATAGTAGCAGGATGAAAAATATTTCGGATGACGTTTCAGGGTTATGCTACAATGCGTATTAACTTAACCTACGTGATTATTCACGGGCAGTACATAAGGCTTTACGAGACGCAGAACTTATGTCATGGAACAATTAAGAATAGTCGAGTTTTAAAGGCTTTGAAATGAGCACTGACAATCTTTATAGAGATTAAAAACATATAAATTACTGCTTACAAATTAAAATCTAAAGCGAACTTCAAAGCGGATAAGCTAACAACTTTGTACGGAGGTTATAAGTTGACGAATAAAATGAAAGCAGAGAAACTTCTCATACGCTAATTACTTTAAGCTAAATTTAAGTATCATGCAAGTTCAAGATCCTTGACAACCCTTTTCGGACTAGTCACACTTAAGTCTCCACCATCTGCAATATCTACACAATTTCATGGTTTTGAAGAAGATTGAGCAATGTAGTCATACGACATGTAATTCAGAATTATCCATCGTAATTAGTCATTTCTGCGTCATTTTTATGGACTACAGTTGTTACAATTAGAAATCAACGACGTTAAAGCATGATACCCCTGTCATCAACCAATCAACATCAACCTGAAAGTTAATATATATGTTCCGGCGCGTGGGTCAATCTGGCTTGTTGTTATCTGACTAGTATACAGCTTAATATCTTATGTTTGCTTACAGGCTAGAATATATATAAGAGAAAGCGCCACACTATCTCTATAGAACCAAATTCTCATAGTATTTTCAAATATTTTAGTGAAATTCAACATTTCTGTCAACTACAATGATTGTTACCAAGAGCACCCTTGCAAAGTCCTTCAAGGCTCTTCATAAACCAGGTTCCCCGATCGTTCTAGCTAACGTTTACGAAGCCCTATCTGCAAGAGCAGTAGCCTTTATACCACAAACAAAAGCTGTAGCTACTTTAATAGAAACTCACTACGCTCGCTTCAATAGTAGAGTTTAGACTCTTGAATTAAAAATTTTAAGTCGCTGTTTTATATACCTTTGACTACTCGTTTAAAGTGTTACACGTGTTTGCTTAAACCTACCTCCGCATTAGTGGGCTATTCGCTGAAGGATGACAACCGGATTAGGCTTAGCTCAGGGGACCATCGCGTTCGACCTACCTCCGTAAGAATACTTAACTCTATCTTGATTACATACTACCGTATATTCTAACATTAGAATTAAGACAGCACATTTGAAATAGGAGGTAACAAGAGGAGGGAGGCACCTGAATTCACCATTTCCTATTGAACCATAGCCATCTCTCTTTACCTCCCATTGTCCAGCGCTAAGGCACTTCACTTCTTTTCGGCCCTCAATCAGTTGCTATGCCAAAAGTTGCAAAGGGAAGACGACAACGAGCATACCATCCCAAGACCAGGACAGGGTGCCTTACTTGTAAAAGTAAGTCTTATACACTTAGATCATAGATCGATATTCGACTACTGACACTAACTGATTCTACAGAACGACGAATCAAATGCGATGAGGTCAGGCCAGCTTGTCTCAGATGCACATCTAGTGGCCGTGTCTGTGATAACTCCTACTATGTTCAGCCCCCGTGCTCAATGCGGTCCGACATGGTCTCAGTCGTGGCAGGACCATCCTTTGACCTTCACGTTCATGTCTCTCCAGAATCAAGGCGGTCATTCGTATTCTTCATGCAGCGGACATGTCCCCAACAAGCCGGCTTTTTCGGTTCTGATTTCTGGGAAAGGCTAGTCCTTCAAACAGCATATCATGAACCGGCTATACATTATGCTATTGTTGCTATAGGGTCCCTCCATGAGCTTCTAGAACGTCGGACCGTGATAAAAGATGCTGACAAAGTCTTCGCGTTCGAGCAATACAGTCTCGCAATGAGAGACCTACTTCTTCCTATTACGCAGACTGGAGAGCGAGGCGTCGATGTATGCCTTATCGCGTGTATTCTTTTCACTTGCTTTGAGGTATGGATGAGTCGATTTTATACATAGTCATAATATCTCGCTACCTATTTGTACATGCTAATTTTCACAGAGCATACAAGGGCACCATGCGTTGGCAGGAGCCCACATCCGAAGTGGTGCAAAGCTCCTGCGTGAAATCTCATATCACCAGAGTAAAGGAATAACCCAACACCAAGTCCTTGGGTCAAAACGTGATAGGGATTGCTATGTTTCACTAGACGCCATTTCTAGGATGTATGCACGAATGTGCCCAGATATAAACTTGGTATAGGGATATCTCCTCCTACCTTTCCCACCTCTCTTTTCTTACATAGCTAATGCATGTAGTGTAGATAAATGGATCCAACAAGTTCGAGCTTCGTGAGCGTTTATGCTCCGATACGACGTCTGACGATGTCCCTCTGACGTTCGATAGTGTGGAAGATGCTAAAAACATCTTTGAATATTATCGTGCCCTGTTTATTAGTAGTCAAGCAGCCCCTCAGTCATCATCTAACTCAGTCGATTCACCAGCCGTTGCTAAACCAGATACCAGACTTTTTGAAACTCTAATGTCGAAATACTCTCTCGCACTGCAGGCATATATAGAGTCAAAGAGTCCATATTTTACTCCGATGGAAGACATTGCCATGGCTGTACTACAACTCCATGTTCTGGGTTCTTATCTCTCAATATATATTGAGCTCTCGCCTCCAGATAAGAAAGCAAGCTGGGAGGACTTTATGCCTCAGATCAAGAAAATGGTCCAACTCAGCGAGAAAGTCCTCTCTACTACTTCACCTGGCAACAATCGAGGTCCAAAAACATTTTTCTGCTTAGACATGGGAATTGTGCTTCCTCTTTACACCCTAGGTAGTCAATGTGGAGACCCTACGATCCGTCGAAAAGTGATTGCCCTTCTTCGTTTAACATCGCGTCAAGAGGCTTTCTGGAATAGCTTTCTCGTTGCGGAAGCCATCGAGAGGATTATGGAAGCTGAAGAAAATGTTTTGGGAGGAAGGAATGAGTGCACTGATGGCCCGGATCAGGTGAGGCTGGTGAGCATTGAGCCTTTCCTCGGACTAGACGGGAATGGAGGTTGGTTGCGACATATACTACGAGGAGAACTGTAAGTGCCGATTCTCAGATCAAAGTGGCTGAAAATATCTTTGTCGGCTAGACGTAATGATCTCCCAACGAGAATACCATTATTTATGAAGCATCATTTATGGTCAAATATTCGCAAATCTTCTTCCTCGGACTCCATATCGCTTAAGCTTCTCAGGCCAAAGTTATATACAGGGATACTGTCCACTTAAAATCCTCTATTGTCTTAAAACGTAGGTAATTTGTAAGGCAAAGATGTTAAAAGTGGTTCAAAATGGCTCATGGCGTCCGAAGGGATAGAGTGATACGGCTTGGAAATTAGCCAGGTGGCGTGTATGACCTGCTCGTAAGGACCCTGTCGTTTTTAGTAGCTCGTACGGACCCTGTCGTGTTATTCGTAGCTCGTATGGACCCTGTTCCTCTTTCGCTAGCGGCTCTGCCTGGACAGAGCGACTGTCGACCTGCAAATTCCGCACAATCCGAACGAGCTCCTGGTCTGTAGTATAATTTTCCCTATACTGTAGAATCAGTAGGCAGGGGTGCGGTTTCCTAGTAGTAGTGATAACAGACCGGGAGAATGGCGTCCGTAACAGCTACTTACAACCTTTAAAATCTCAAGCATTCCCCCTTTGCCTTTTCGCATCTTCATCTACTATTCTTAATTATTATACTGTGTCTTTCTCTCATCTAATTTCTGTCATTCGTCAAATCATCTATCGTTGCATAATGAAATTCTTCGCTGTCGTTACAACTTTGTCTCTCCCTTTGGCTTGGGCAGCCCCCCACTTTCACCACAAACTAAGCCATTTTACAGTTGGTCAGATTGTTGAGACCAGCAGTGGATCTGTCGCTGGCCGTCCAGCAGCAACTGATCCTGAGGTATCAGAATACCTCGGGATCCCCTATGCAAAACCTCCCATTGGAGATCTTAGATTCGCGGCACCTTTGAAATACGCTGGGTTTTCCAGGCTCAATGCCTCCACCTTCGTGAGTTCACCATATGAACTCCTAACTTATATTAGCTGATGTCTTAGGGAAACTCATGCCCTCTCAAACCATCCTCGGGGACTGCTCCCACACCTGCTGAAATTGCAGCTTCAAATATCACCGAGGTTGGACTTGAACTTATTACTACCATCTCCAGCCCGGAGGTAGTGTATAGCGAGGATTGCCTTTACTTAAATGTTTGGTCAAGGCCTCAATCAGGAGAGCCTCAGAAGGCCGTAATGGTATTCATCCACGGAGGTGGATTTACTAGCGGAACTTCATCAATACCTATCTTCAATGGTGCTGCTCTTGCACACCGGGAAGATGTCATCGTTGTCAATTTCAAGTAAGTAGATCCAATTTAAAGGAATAATATACTAACCATTACGGTAGCTATCGATTGTCCATTCTTGGTTGGCCAGGCAATCCCACGACCCAGAACAACGTGGCCTTGTTAGATCAACGTCTTGCCATGGAATGGATTCGTGACAACATTTCAAACTTTGGTGGAGATCCCACAAGAATCACATTATTTGGTCAATCAGCGGGTGCTGCATCGACAGACTTCTATTCTTATGCCTGGAGTTCGGACCCAATCGCTGCTGGTATTATACTAGAATCAGGAACAACAGGATTATACCCAGCCAACTCCGAAAGCGTTTCAGCAGCAGCCTGGTATAATATTAGTGTGGCTCTCGGTTGTGGAGATGCTTCGACAAACTCTACAACGCTCTTGGCATGTATGCGTAACGTGGAAGTTGACTCCCTCCTGGGTGCCATTCCCCAAACCGGCGTTAATGCTTTACTGAGTGCCTTCGGACCTACAGTAGACAATACTCTCATCTTCTCCAACTATTCCCAGCAAACACCTGCGAGTATTCCACTTTTAGCTGGGAACAATGACTACGAATCAGGACTCTTCCGTACCGAGTTTGCCCTATCGGGAGAAACACTTCCAGACTCGGTCTGGGATGCATATGACCTCGCAGGCTTCAACTGTCCTGCTGGAATCCGCGCAAACGCTAGCCTAGCAGTTAAAAATCCCACCTGGAGATATCGATACTTCAGCGTATTCCCAAATATTAACATTAGTGCGGAAGGAGGAGCGTGGCACGGGGCCGAGCTACAATTGCTCTTCGGAACTACATACTTGACTGGAAATGACACCGCGGAGGAAATTGACTTCGAGAAATACCTTCAAGGAGCGTGGACTGCTTTTGCAAAAGATCCTGTTAATGGCTTGAAGACTTATGAAAGCGGGTGGCCTTTATATAACCCGGCTAAGAAGACTCTGATTCGTCTTGGCTACGGTAACGCTGTCGGTACAAACCTTGCTTCTCCGATACTATATGATGCGTCATGTGCTAATGCAAGCCTGTCAAATCTGATAACCAGCATTTTTGGATAGTTAACTATTATTTTCAATGCATATTTATAACTCATTTACTGAATGGAGGAGAAGATTTTCCTTTAACCAGATAGCTTTAGAACTATACTCAGATTTATGATGTGCTCATTATAAATCGTTCACTGCTTTAAAAGTTATATAACTTAACAAAATATATTCTGTAAAGACTTAAAAAATACATAGATAAATAAAGTGTTAGTTAAGAGATTACATCTTCAAATATGATTAAACATAGTGTACGAAAAAATCTTGATGTAAGAACACTTTTTAACTTGAATAACAAGAAATTATTAGTTTTAATTCAACATTATTATAATAAATATTTGCTTAACGTTGTTATAAATATTACTGTTAACAGAATAATAATTATATACGTATAATATTCATGTACTCTTATAAGTTAGTCTTGATTAAGTAATAATAGTAAGTAAAACTTTTATAACTTTACTGTTTACTTTTTTTACTTTTTNAATTGTATACAAACTATAGAATAGTATAATAAATATATTATAAGTAAATTAACATTGATTAATTTATACATACAGATTAAAAGATTATCATTTAATTAGTAAAACATTTAATAATGGTATAAAATCCTTAATTACTAATATTAGACTGGCTGGACCGTTGCATTGGACAGTGGTCCGGTCCGGACGAGACCGTAATTTACGGTCCACGGTCCGCAAAAAATTAAGCGAGACCGTAATTCGCTAATATTACTTAAATAAGACAAAAATATACTAAATATAGTAACATTTTAGACTACATGGTCTGAGCACAGTCTGAGTACAGTCTGACATTAATATATAGTCCTCATTTTTTAAGCTAGACCGGATTGTAGTCTCACGGTCTGGTCTCAAAATTTTAGTACGGTCTACGGTCTGAGCACGGTCCCCACAAAACCCACGGTCTGGTCCGGTCTGGACCGATCGGCCAGTCTAACTAATATATAATATAAGCTTAATCATTTTATAAGTTTATTTGTAGAACAAGTTGATTAAAGTCTTATAAAGTAGTAAAGTATATTGTAAAGTTGTAACTTAAGTTGAATATAAGGTTTTTAACTAAAGTTTAAAAAGCATATTCTTATATAAACAATTATAATTCTCAGGTTTAACTAGTTTAACCTAGTATAACTTTATACTTTTATACTAGTATATACCTTTTATATAAGTTATATAACTTAACCTTCTTATTAATTACTAAATCCTTATAAGCTGTTATCTAATACTTATTAGACTATGATAATAAGATTTATAATACTATTTCCTTTTTATTTTAACATTATCTTAATACTTAACTAATAACATTGAACAATCTTCTATTATTTGTTAATTATACTTCTTTTATTTTATTATACTACTTACTTACTTCTATTACTAATAATATATAAAATAAGTTAATAACATTAAAACATTTAATTTTATAATAACTATTCATTATTGTTTTTATAAGTTTAACAATAAAAACTACATTCAATCTTGTAAATTTTTGAAATATTCAGAGTATACTTACAAAAGTTACTATTATAAGAATTTTAAACTTAGTATTAATAAGATAAATTATTATTTTCAAGAAAAANGAACAATTATTTACTAAAAAGGAAATTACTTTAATTAAACTTCTAAAATTAGAAAAACAATAAAAANCAATTAAAAANGTTATAGTATACAACTATTTTTAAAGTAATTCTAATATTAATAGAATAATAGTTATGTACACATAATATTTATATACCCTTATAAGTTAGTCTTAATTAGGTAATAAGAACAAGTAAAGCTCTTATAACTTTACTCTTTTACCTTTAATCGTATAAGAACCATAGAATAACACAATAGTATATTATGTATATTATATACTATACTATATATTATAAGTAAACTGACAAAAACTTTTAAATTAAATTATAATTAACATTAAAAAGAACTTTGTTAATAAAGAATTTTAATAAAGTATTATAATTATAAGAATAACCTTAAAAGCTATTTTAATAAAAGTTTATAATTTAATTAACTATATTAAATAATATTATGTACTTGTATAATTGTAATATACTTTGTATACTTGTTAATAGAATATCTGGATATTTACCTCATATAAATATTATAACGTATTTCCCGGTATTACCGAACACCCTGTATTACCGAACACTTTTCCTCCACCTTCGCATTCAATACCAAATATTCAACCAACAACAACGTCTATTTGAATAAATCTAATGACTAGCTAAATCAGGACATTTACGTCTATTATGTCCTACATTTCCACATTCTGAGCACTTTGGTAGCCATCATGATTGTACTTGCAAAGGATTTGCAAATATTAAAAGGATAGTAGCTTTGACGTATTTTACACTGTAGCACTTAATTAAGCTCATTCTTAAGCTTCCTGCCTTGTTAAGGAACCTGTATGAACTAACTGTTTCCTAGATCTACGTAGTTTTTGTTGTAATTTTGCATTTTCAACTCATAATCTCTTATTATCCTCAACTATAAATATTACACTGTGCATGGCCATTTCACACCCTTTGAATGCTTGATTTATAATTGTTTTTATAGGAGTTGTAAAACTATACTGTTCTTTAAACAATTGCTAAATAGACTGAGATTACAAATGTAATTAAACGGGGTTATAAGATGTCTGTAGAACCTATCGTACTCCAAAATTGTTACTATAGGTACTCCCTGGAAGTATAGATGTCTGATCAACCTAAACACGCAATTTGACTAGCACATGCTCTGGTTTATAAGGAATCAATCCAGTAACTATAAATCCACTTTGAATAGTTGTTGATTTGAAAGTTTGTTGATGTACAATTGAATATAACTCCAAGAAATCCTCCTTGTCAATATGTTAAATTCCACTATGTACTTTGTTTTCAAGTTGAGTACTATATATGTGTTTGAGAACTGAAAAACAAGTCACATCAAGTGGTTGAAGAAGATATGATGAATAAGGAGACATGTAAATTGGAATAATTTTGTGCTAAGTACAAAACAAGTTGAATTTAAGAATTACATAATTATTATAGCCATCAAGGACTAGCATACGATATTAGCCTTTAGTTCTATTCTTAATAGTAGGTTTAAAGGTTTTCTCAAGCTATTCAAGAGCAATTCGATTGTTTGTCTATCCATTATCATTTCGTTCATCTTTTCAACTTTTAAGTAACAAGTTATTTAAAGTTAGTTGATGGTGTTTTCTTTTAAAAATGATTAAAGGTGGTAAAACCCATCTATTAACATTAATTAATTTAATAACTATAACCTATTCACAATTCCCAGGTTGTAAAAGATAAAGGTTTGCTAAAACAATCAGAAGTTATAACTACTTTTGTAATAACTATTATACTCATTACAAAGCTTGTTTTATCGAAATTATAAATGTCCTTGTCTAGAATTCCATATTAAGCTTTGATTTCGAAGAATTGGTTAAACCATTGTTGAATAAGCTTTGGATCTTTGCATTTAACTTGTTAATAACTATATTTGCGAATATATTTAGTTGTTAACTCAGTATAACAGCTTAAAAATTACTAAACCTAATTTTTGCTTACAAGTGAAGGAGAAGTAAGTTCACTATGCTTAGAAATCAAAATATCGACCATTGCTTGTACATTTGAAGGTTTAGAAGGCATTCCTCGTTTGCTTATAAAGATAACCTATTCTACTAAAGATTTCCCTTCAATTTGAGTTATCCTAAACTTTTTNGTTATAGGTAGTAAAAACCTCAGGATGTCCATGTATTCGATCAAACAAAGTTGTAAGAGGAACATCAAAATTACACAATATAACTTGCATTGATTTGATTTTCTTGTTTTTGAGCGCGTTTATAACAAGAAGGATTCTTCCTTCTTGTTGTTCATGTAGCCTTTTTGGCATTGAAGCACATTGTGGTTAAGTAATAATCAATACAAAAATGTAAGTGTTGATGAATTCAACATTTGGAGGGGAAGTGTTCGGTAATACAAGGTGTTTGGTAATACCGGGAAATACGTTATTATTTGCTCAAGAGCTTGTATATGAATATAAAGTTATAAATACTAGTTAAATTATTACTAGAAGATCTTTTTATAAAATATTCAATTTAAGTTAAGTATAAAACTTTATCTAATTAGAAAAATTATCTACTTATATAAACTTTTATACTTCTTAGATTTTAAAGCTTTTCAAGCTTCAGATTCCTTAAACCTTAAAGCTCTTCTAAATCTGTTACATAATCCTAGATTATATAATCCTGACTCCTTTTATTAGAAAGTTCTTTATATAACTAGTTATTATTAAACTTTAAGCTTTTAAATGGAAAAGTTTTAACATTATCTTCTTTTTAGCCTAATATTATCTTAACACTTAATTATAAGAAAATAACTTTATAAGGAAATTTAGACTTTCCTTCCTTTTTATTATACTTTTTATCATTTCTAAAAAATATAAAGAAAATTTTAATTTAACTTTACAAATCAAGATTTTAAGAATAAAGATATTTTCCTATTCTTTTTATGAATATAACAGGAAAACCTGTATTATAACTTTTCAATTTTCATACTATAATAAATATACTCGTTATAACTAGAAGTATAATTACAAAAACATTTTAACTTCTTCTTAAAAAGTTATTAATAAAGAAAAAGCTTATTTAAAAGCTAAAAAAAACTATTTAAATTATAGTTAAAAACATAACTTGTTTAATATAACTCTGTAAACAATATAAGTTCTTTCAAAAACAAGCTAATAAAATATTATATTATAAACTACAGTTTATAAACAAGTTAAATATTGCTAAAAAGAAAGAATATAAAAAAAAAGAAAATTCTATTAAAAAGGTTAATATTATATATACTAAACTCTTTTGTAATAATTTTATACTACTAAATCCTTCTTAAAGTATTAACTTTTTAAAACTTAAGATAAATTCTTAAAAATTAAATTAACTTTTAAATTCTTTTTCTTATAATCTTCAAACTTTTTTTNAGTAGTTAATAAGATTCTTTAATAATTCTTATGAATTTTCTAATTTTAAATTATCTAACTATTTTACTAGACATTATAATTTATTATAATATTATCTGCAGTCTAATATTTCCTTTATATTCTATTCTTCTTCTAAGTTTATTTCAATATTCACATTTAATGTTAATTGTTATGGACCTGAGACAGGTAATAGATAGTAAACTACAAGTTAAGCAATAAATGAGTTATAGTAAGTATTTACTCTTATACAAACTAACTCTTACCCTTTACTTTCCCTTTTGCCTTTATATATATATATATATAATACGTTCATGTAACTTGCTATAGCCAAAGCCTTTCTGAGCTAGTATACTAACATTATCTAACTCTTAATATTATCTTTTNCTTTTCTAAAACTCTTGTTCTTAAGAGTAATTTAAGTAGATAAAACTTAATATAGCCTTTTTACTTATAGATAATGTTTAGCCTTCTCTGTACTTATCTTTTACACTTTTCTTTTTATTTAAAGTCTTGATTAAAGTTTGTCTTTTATNTTTTATAACTTTTTTACTAAAGTATACTGTAATCTTACTTTCTATTTCTAGAATCTTAAAGTTAACTCCTTAAATCTTCTTAGTATAATATTCTTCTAACAATTTTAACTTTCTCAACTTTGTCTTTTTTCCTTTACAAAGTTATTGTTAAGCTACATTATAATAAATAAGTAATATTATATTAGTTATATGTATTATTAATCTTTAAATATACAACAAAAATTCTCCTTTTAGATTTTTTGTATAATGTCTTCTTAACAATTTTAACTTTTTTTTAACTTTTTTNAACTTTATCTCTTCTCTTATACAAAGATGTCATTAATTATATTATAATGAGTAAATAATATTATATTTACTATATATATCATTAAAGCCTTAAATATACAACAGAGATTTTNCTCTTTCATTTTTTTTAACATATAAAACATTGTTACTCTTGTATAATAATACAATGCTAAGATTTTAATATTACTAAAACTATAAATCTACAATAAAGATTTTATTATTGTAATATTAATAAAAAAGCATTATCTTATCAACAAGATAATAATTTTAAATTAAAATCAATTCTTTAAATCAATTATTTAATTTGTTTAATCTCTTGATTTAATAATCTATTATTATTATACTTTTCTAACATGTTTATAAATATCTCCTTCTTCTCTTCTCTTTCTCTTCCTTTTTCATTGTCTTTTCCTATTATTATTATAACTATTACTATTATAGTATTTATGTCTTATATCATTAGTTTATATTCATTACATGGTAATTTGTATCTTTGGACTGTTATAAAAGTTTCATGAAAGAATTACCTGAGAGTTATTATTAAGGTCGGGGATCTTTGAACTGAAGAACTGGAATAATTGAACCCTAGCACTACGCCAATACTAAAGCCTAATTTAATACCAATAGTAGAGCTGTACCCAGCGCGTCGAACGTGCCTAGCTGCGATGTCGCAGGCAGGACGCAGGCATGACGTGGTTGCAGGACGCGACGATAGTATCACAAGCCTCAACCATCAACAGAAGAACTAACAACGCCGGAGCTATGGAGATAAGGAATGTGGCCAAAGAGGGGCGACGGAGTAGGAGTCAAGCAGCAACGAACATGAGGATTTACTGTAATTCAACCGGCTGGTTAGGGAGAGAAACGCGCATGAAGTGCTCCAGTTAGCGGAAAAAATTTTACGCCTCAAATTCGAACATGAAGCAGTTGCGAAGCAATCTAACAACGACGACAACGTACCAATTACTCGCAGAGACCTGAAAGAAGCACTCGCGGAAGTCATTCGACCTCAAGAGCGTACATGGGCCTAGATGGCAGCCCCCCTAACAACAACAATGTGGTCTGACAGCGAGCATACGGAGAATATGCAGTAAAGGACCCGTAGACTACTAGCGAAAAGAGACCGTGAAATCATCGTATACACTTCAAGTATGCCGTCGGAGCTCAAGAACCATAACCTACAAGACACAGTAACAGCAATTAATATAGCCACATTCCTACGAGGTAGCACGCGCGCAATAAGGCAGCTACCCAGCGGCGACATAGCAGTAGTCTTCGAAGATGGCCAGAAAGAATAGTATTTGCTTAACACACAATGGGTTCAAAAGGTATTTGGAGAAGAAGTGTGAATTGTCAGCGGTGGAGTTGTTGTATACGTTAAGGGAATATCCGATTACTTGTTAGCTGAATATAACGAAGCCTTAATCAAAGAAGCATTAGAAAAAGAGAATAAAATAACAGTGCTTTAGGTTAAAGCCTGCTGAGCCTACGAAGGAGGCCAGCAGCGGAAAAGCTGCTTATATATTGAACTAGCAATTACAAGAGATGTATACAGACTTATGGACTAAGGTTTGTACTGGGAAGGTCAGGTATTCTACTGTGAGCTATTTGAGAATAAGTTATGGCCAAAGCAATGTTTCAAATGCTAGGCTTAGGGACATTATGTATGGTACTGCAGGGCGGAGAAGCGGTGTGCCTACTGTGTAGGAGCAGCGCATGAAGGGGGAGAAGAAGAATGTTCAACAAACCTGAGAGAAATTGCGCTCAAGTGTTGTGGCTGTGGTGGGGAACATACAGCGTTTGATCGGAGCTGTCCAGTAGCAAAGGAGTACTGGGATCAAGCAAAAGAGGCATATAAAAACAGAGTAATAAAACTGGCTAGACCAAACAACATGATCTACATCACAACTTAGCTTAACACAGCCAGGCCAATGGAAAGCAGCGAAGAAGAAGGGTAGCAGATGGCATCTGGAAGGAAGAGACTCAGAATTCAAGTAAACCTACGAGGTAGACTTACAAGTCTAAGTATTGCAAGAAGAACAAATGGAAATACCTTAAACAAATTTTCAAGTCAATGTAGTAGCTTTATGTCTAGCTGGTTACCACTTAGCTTATTGTCAAGCTTTGTGGCCAGCTAAAGCGACGAAGATCCAGCGAACCAGCAGTAACAGACTAACCAACAAAGCAGTATAGCAATAGACATAATCGTAGTACAACTATGATTACAGTCTTATACTAGAACCAAAATAGAAGACATGAATGTACAATAAAAGTATTAAAGGACAGCAATGAGTATAATATATTAGCAGTCTAGGAATTGTGGGTAAACAAACAGACTAAAGATATATACTGTCTAAATAGTAGGAATTACTGAAGAATATAAGGTGGCGGGAGAGCAGTTATATACATACACAAACACCATGAATTAGCTGTATGATCATACAAAGCAGAAGAGGACTAGGCAAAAGTGGTGTTTATAGTTGAAAACATAACAGTTTACTTGATATACTCAGCCGAATACACAACTTCAAATTAGTATACATTTATTCACGATCTCATTGCAGTAGAACCGGAAAGTCATGTAGTACTAACAGGCGATTTTAATCAACATCACCTAATATAGGATAAAGAAGAAAGAATAAGCAACAAAGTCAACGAATTGTTAATGTTAGTACAACAATAAAGGCTTAAGCTTGTTACACCCTAAGAAGAACTTACATAGAGACAGGATAGCAGTAAGAACTTAACTATTGACTATGCTTAGCATATAACAGACTTCTGAATTCAGTATATAAGAGCTGAAGACTGGACTAGCTTAGACCATGCCTTACAACTTATCGAAATCGAACCTGATGCAAGTAAACAGTAAACGTACAGCAGAGAACCAAGCTATAGTTAAAGACTAATAGACTATGAAAAAGTTAAAGTGATAGCAGTCAGCTTACTGCTCTTCCTAGGCTATATATCTACTAAGGAGTAGTTAGACAAAGCAATTAATACATTAACAAAACAATTAATTGATATTGTAAATAAGATAATACCTAGAAGGAAGTTATCAGTTGGCTACTTAACATCATGATAGAATTACACAACTAAGAAAGTAATTAAGGTTGTTCAAAAAGCAGAATATTAATAACATGTAAATAAGTTTTTACAGAATCGTCAGAACTTAGATTAAGCTCTTAAAGAACAAAAGAAAAGAATTACCTAAGCTTAAACAAAAAGCTAATAACAAGTAATAGCAATAACGACAAAGGATACTCATAAGCTGTAAACACTTGAATAATGAGCATGAACATGCAGTTATATACTTGTTAACTTGTTAAAGATCTTAAAGCTACACAATAATAACTTAGAAAGATTATTAGTGTATATATATAATGAGAAAGTAATAATACTTGTAGTTAAGTTTTTCTTAGAAGTACAAGCAGATTATATCAAACTACAAGATATAAATCAAGCAAGAGTGATTAAGATAGATAAAGGCTACAACGAAACAATTGTTATATAAGCACTTTACAAGGCTGGAGTATGAAAGGCATTAGGGCTAGACTGATTAACCAATAAGTTTTTACAAGCTTATAGTTAGTTATTATAATGAATTCTAACAGTCTTAGTCAAAACAAGCTTTAAACTAGAACACTTTCCTTATAGTTACCATATAGTGAATATAATAGTATTATAGAAACTAAGCAAGACAATAGAATAATTACAACAAGCTGGAGGATGGTGGCCAATCACACTACTTAGTTGTATAACAAAAGTATTTAAAGTTATAATAGCCATTTACATTACAGAAGTAACAGAAAAGTAAGGACTGCTCTTAGAAGGACAGATGGGAAATAAACATAGCAGATTTACAGAATTAACAATAAAGACAATAATAGACATTGTTTATACAACATGAAGTTAAGGCATTATTGCATTACTATTACAACTTGATCTTAAAGGAGCATTTAACATAGTAGACTATAAGTGGTTACAACATATACTCTAAGAGAAAAGCTTCTTACAATAGTTAATAAGCTAAATTAACAATTACTTAACAAATAGAACTACTTATTTATCCTTCAACAGTAAAACAACCTAGTCAATCTTAATAAAGGCAAGAGTCTTATAAAGTTCTCTACTCTTGCTAATACTGTTTATGTTATATATCTTTACTTTATACAATGAATTAAAGAAGATAAAAGGTTTAGTTATAATCAACTTTACAGATGATATAAACCTTCTTAGTTGTGCATGTATTATAAAGAGTTGTTATAGGACATTAGAAGTAGGCTAGAAAATATGCAAAAGGTAAGCAACATGTAAAGGTATACAATTCAAAACAAGTAAAAGTAAGTTAATACACTTTATATATACTTGTATAACAAGGAAGGAGTTGATATGCCTTAACAATGAAGAATTAAAGCTTAAAGAATCAGCTTGTTTTCTAAGGATTTGGCTTGACTAATAGTTTAACTTCAAAGCTTATATAAAGGTGATTAAGAAAAAGCTAACTATACAAACATTTGTATTAACAAGACTAGTAGTAAAGACATAAGGATACAACTTCATAAGAATAAAACAGATTTATACAATAGTTATACAAAGTACAATTATATATAGTATTGTTATATACTATCAACTTACAAAATCCAATGGCAATCCAAGGGGAATTAGCTATTACTTACTTATAATGTAATTATAATGTCTTTATATAATAACAAGAGCTTACAAAGACACTTTAATTCAGAGTTTAGAGATAAAAATATTTTACTTACTATTAAACTTATACTTGAACAAAAGAGTAATAGCATTCAAGGATTGCCTTAATCATACAAGCCTGAAGTAAGTAATTCACTGAATAAGTAATAAGGCAACAGGACTCTTGAAGAAAAGAAGAAGATATAAGTAATAAATAAAAAANGCAGTTACCCAAAGAAAGCAACAAATATAAAGCAATATAATTATAATGATAGAAAGGTTATTAAACAACACCAAAAGTAATTAATGTAGCCATAATAAGAGATTAGAAAGTAAGATAGACTTAGAACTTTGAAGTTGTTAAGCTGACTAGGCCATGTAATTACACAGAAGTTGTAGACTTTTCTACTTTCAACAAAAAAAACATTACTCTTATATAATAAGCTAGACAAAGTAATTAACTTGTTAATTACATAAATTCATACTAGCAAAATTAGACTACAAGTGTATTTGTTTAAATGTTATGTACTTGACATAAACATATTGTTATACAATTATGAACTTGCAAAAGAAATAGCTTACCATCTAATTATTAACTGTTTAAACTTAGAATAAACAAGAAAGAGCCTTAAAACAAGGGCTTACACAACAAGAGACTTGAGAGAGATACTGAGAAGCTATTAAGGATGTAAACAGATCATTAGCTGAGTGTTAACTATAAGAAGGCTATAAGAGTACAAATTAGCAGTATGACTGGGGATCCAAGAGCAGAACAAGATGACGGCAAAGTAGTAATGTCTTAAAGAACTGAGTTACTAACTACTAACTTAATAGTACAACGAAATTCTCCTTAATTAAGCTAGTAAGCTGAGTACTGGACAAGAGGATAGTAGAGACGAGGCAAGGCAACTGCACCTAAGCAGATAGAGAGCAGTATAAAGGTTTTCACCTGACCAAGGAGTTAGCATGGTTTCCTGTATAACAGTGTAGTTATCCTACATACCCTTAAAGTAGCCTCATAGCCTACAGTATAAGAATAATAATAATAATAATAATTAATCTATATATATACTTTAAGTATTATTATTAAGTCTTTTATCATCATCTAATTTTAATTACTTTAAGACAATGTTATAAGACTTCTTATAATATAGTTATATAAGATAAGCTTAATTACTCTTATTAAGTTTATATAAAAGTTAAGCTGTTTATAATTATAGTAAACAAGTATTTATATATAATAAAGTTATAACTTAGGTTAAACATAAGATTCTTAATTAAAGCTTAAAGAGTATATTCTTTTATAAATGTTAATAAGTCTAATAAGTATAATAAGTATAAACTATCCCTTTTATA
>NCSJ02000354.1:0-42320 GCA_002812745.2 Scytalidium lignicola
GTGGGGGAGCAGCAGCAGCAGCAGCGGTAGCTGTGGAAGCCGCTGCCGCAGTAGCAGTACCAGCAGCGGCAGTACCTCCAGCGATGACTGCTGCGGTTCCAGTGCCGTTTTGCGCAATGGCCATTTGTTCGAACATCGCCTGAGTCTTAGCGGCAGTTGGGTTGATGGAGAAGGTCATTCCCTTTCCACAATGGCCCGCTTGTCTGCAGTAGAACCCTAGAAACGTCAGCGGGTATCCTAAAAACTCTAGCTCGACAACTTACAAATTGGGGTAGACACGTTGACTTGCATGGCCATCTGTGGTGGCGGGACTACGGTATTGTTGATATTGGCCATGAAACCGGAATCCATACCACCTGCAAGCTTCTCACATGGTGTAGCAAAAGCAGACTGGGTAGCAGTGTGGTTCATCGACATAAATGTGAAAATGACCATATCACCAATTGCAGCGTTGATAGTGTTTGGCGTATATACAAGTCCTGCAGAACCACCAACAACAACCTATAAAACTGTTAAGACGCTAGTATTTAGCAAAGGAGTTATTTCGCACATACTGTGTGGGTTTGGGCAACACCAGCGGCACTATTAACAGCTGATGCGCTATTAACAGTTTGGGTGGTAGCATCACCACCGTTGTTGACCCAGATGATAATGACCTCATTGATGATATTCTCTTGGATAACTACAGAGCCAGAGCTCTTGCCAGAACTCTTGCTGCCGCCGCCGCCGCCGCCGACAAACTGGATCGAATCATCATTCTTCCTTGGAACCACCTCCGCCTTCAGGACACCTGCCAGAGCCAATGGCGCAGCGCAAAGAGCGACAATTGCTGAGAACTTCATTGTGAATTTATTAAGGTATTTCTGATGAATTGGAATTTAACTGTCGCAAATGGAGCCAGAAAACCGCACTGCGGGATATAGCTAAACTATCAAAGTTGTCCTGGCTGTGTTTTAGGAGCAAAGGAGAAGATATCAAATCTATTGGATAAAAAAAGCCAGTTGCCGAGGGCCTGCTCGTAGTGATAGAATAGCAAGATGAAGAGAAAAGAATGGGAAAATAAACGACGGGTATTGCAGAGATAGCAATGTGATAAGATAGGGATGAAGAGAAAGGAAGAATCCCTTAAGGGGGGTCCTCGAGGGTTATTAAATCCAGCATGAAATTGCAACAGACCTAGCCAAACCAAGACTTACCCCAGCCCCTTGGCATGAAACAAAAGATCGAACACTGGCTATGCTCGGAGAACTCCTGGTCCGAAGGTAGGAGACGCGTTGAAACAGCATTGCGCTGCCTCTATTTTGGAACTATATTGGGCTTGACGAGCTTGACGGGCGAGCTCTCTCGAGGCCCAGGCGGTTGTGAAGTCGTCGAGAAGGGGGCAGGGGCCTTGCGGTGGCCATAGCTCCGGGGCTAAGCGATGCTGGCTCGACAGTTGCTGTCGGAGATGTTGTGCCAGATTCGTCTCACCTCTAAATCCCGCCGTGCGCAAGCGAGGGGCCGCCAGGGGCACGCAGGGTCCTGATGCAACGCTGCGTCGCATTCCCTCTTGCGGCTGCGATCAGATAGTTGGAGAAGAGCACCGTGAACCGGGAGCAACCAAATCCATTTTTTCCTTCAAAGTATTGATGCATAATACGGCTATTAAGACTACCTAGCGGCAAATCCCCAAATTGAATATGGCTAGCTGCTGAAATCTCTTCAGCAGAACGGCGTTTCGACAATCACAATAACTGTTTCAACATCTCTCTTCTACAGTGCAGGTGGCTGGGAAAATGATATCCTGGAAAGGTCTATCTCCTCCCCTTTTCTCATCCCATCTATCAGGTCCTCCTGTAAATATGTACAGCAGAGCCCAAACCCTGTGTCCCCTGCTGATTAAGACGAGTGTTTCTTAACGTAAATCCCCATCCAACCGAACACCCCATCCAACCGAACACTCCCCCTCAAATTATTGAATTTATCAACATCTACAATTCAAATCAATTATTTTTGACCAAAACACGTCACAATGCCAAAAAAAGCCACATGCCCAACAAGAAGGAAGAATCATTCTTGCTATAAACGCGCTCAAAAACAAACAAATCAAGTCAATTMTAACTATTATTCTACTACTAGTACTACTTGTAAAGTGAAGATGTAGAAGACCTTGCAAATACTCTGAAATTATTACTTTCTTACAAGGTAAGGAATTAAAACCTCAATTTACAACTTCATATTAAGTTAAAATATTAAGATTACTCAAAAAGAGCATTTTCGAAATTGTAAACCCTTAAGATGTACTTGATAATATATGCATATTCAACATCANGGTTTATAAANCAAAATCAAAAACAAGAAAANCTAAAAAAGCTTTTGAAAAGTTATACTTTGTAATATAAACTTATAAGAATAACAAGAAGAAACTTGTTTTAACCTAATCATTTATTATTCAATGTATTAACTAGTGTATTATTCTTTGTATTATCACTATAGAGTATAAAGACATAAGCTTGTACTTACAAAACATTTCACAAGTGTATGTACGATTTACTACTTTACTAAATTAAGATTTTTATATACAATCACCTTTAAAGCTTATAAAACAACTTAGTTTTTGTAAAGGTTTAATTTTACAAGTTATGAAACTACTTTACAAAGTCCTTAAAGTTGGAAACTACTAATTCTAGACTTATTACTTTCATTATGTTAAGGTACTTACTATAAAACTATCAACATATAACTCTTGCTTATTATATAATACTAAACCTTTTAATGTTATAAGGCTTTAAACTAATAATACCTTGTTTATCAGAGATGCTTAATTTGTTAAACTTAAGCAAGAACAGTTGAAAAAGGCTAACTTCTTAGTAAAAGAACATAAAACATTAACTATTAACAAGGGAATCAAGTTTAATAAGGATATTATACAATTGAATAATATTAGAATTTCATTTACTCAAGAGTATTAATATGTTAATCTACAGTTTATAATTGAGAAATCAGTTATTATAACAAGCTTACAAGGAATTGTACACTAAAACCTTATTACTAAAGAATAATATATTATATAACATACTCAGAAAGTATATATAACTTCAATTTGCTAACTAAAAGCATTATATAACTTATTAGTAACTACTCAAGTTATTAATCCTAATCAAGAAGACATGAAATCGTTGAATAAACACTTATAATAGCAAATCCAGAATGTTGTTAAGGGAATACAATTTATCAAGCTTGATAAGGAGATGTTATAACTATTGATCTTTACAAATACCTCATTTATGAACAACAAAGACTTATTATTACAAATTAGTTATATTGTAATACTCGTAGACTATAAGGGAAATGCAAATATACTACATTAAACGTTGATCAAGTGTAAAAGGGTCATACATAGTGTTTTAGCCTTAGAACTGTACAGAATAGCTCATGGATTCAATATGGAGGTTATGATCAAGTCAATTATCAAAGGAATCCTTGAAATTGACCTCTTACTGGTTATATATACAGATTCAAGGTCATTATACAATTACCTTGTCAAGTTGAGAATCACATAGGAAAAGTAGTTTATGATTAACATAATATGCCTTTACTAAGTGTATAAACAACGCTAGATTGCTAAAGTACAATGGATTGAAGGAACTACAAATCCAGCCAATTCCATGACCAAAGGAAAGCTATCAAACACTCTAAAACAACTGTTGGATACTAATAAAGTGCAATTGGAAGTGGTAGAATAAGTAGAACATGATGGCATAGGTGGCAGAATGGAAAATCCTACAGAGGAGGGATTTGGAGCTATTCCCAATTAGGCAATTAGCATGCGATTGGGAAAACTCTACGGATTTGAGCGTTTTAGGAGCTACAGCGTACGGCCATTTTTAGAAGTAGCTCCAGTGTTGGTAGAATAGTGGTTACGTACACATGATATTCACGTGCCCCTGTAAGCTAGTCCCGATTAGGTAGTAGGAACGAGCGAAGCTCCTACAGCTTCGCCCTCCCACCCCTAATCGTACAACAACCATGGAATAGCACAACGAGTATATTACGTATAATTGCGTACTGTACTTCGTGCTACAGGTGAACCGACAATAACAATAATAGTTTGAAGTAATAATAATAATAATTGTAAGTATTAAAGAAAGAAGATTTAGGAAATAGTTTAAGGTCTCACCTAAATCCACTTCCAGCGAACCTAAATCCACTTGCGACCATCCGATGCCGGTGCCTACTCGGCAAACTTTTGCCTACATAATTTGTTAGTAATCCAGATATACGGTTAGACAGAGGTATACAGAACTGAGACCTACAGGAAGTTTAGGGCACACTAATATGTATGGCAATTATTATGAGATAATTGTATTTATTGTAATTGAAGCTTTTCAATCGCTTTTCAATCAATTTTACCACTTTATTCTAGTTCTAAAATGGCATCTTCATATACTCCTGCTCCTCCTGAGAGTTTATATCCTGATTTGAAAGCTCTGGAAGCTTCTATTCAAGCCTGGGGTCATGCTAATGGTTATGCCTTTGCCAAACGCGATAGCAATGACTATAAAGTAGTTTTTACATGTGTACGGTTTGGGAGTTACCAATCTAAAGGCAAAAGGAGTGAAGTTCACGCTTCTAGACAGCGTAAAGGGAGCTCTAAGAAGTGTAATTGTAAGATGAAAATGGTCGTTATAGTAGAAGACAACAATTGGAGGCTCAAGGTGTTAAAGCCTACCCATAATCATCCTGCAAATCCAGCTATAGCTTATCCTCAGCATAGAGTAAGCACTTTAAGTACTGAACAAAAAGCTCAAATTATAGCTAATGCACATGTTGGCA
Source organism: Scytalidium lignicola (assembly GCA_002812745.2). NCBI lineage: Eukaryota > Fungi > Ascomycota > Leotiomycetes > Scytalidium > Scytalidium lignicola. Next base: position 4,816 of record NCSJ02000354.1, read on the forward strand.
TGACCAATAACTAGATTATTGATTCAATAGCTCTTTAACAACCAGATACTCTCTTGAAGTCTAGTGATATAACCAATATCATACAGAAAGCCAGATTAAACGATTTAGGTGGCAAAACGTCAATTCAATGGTTACTGTATGTTGTATTATATTCCTCAATCTATTATTTACTAATAAATTAGGTCAAAACTTAAGCAGAGGGGCTCTTGCAAAGCTTATACTACTAACAACAACAATAACCTTGTTCAGCTTTTCTATATAAACCCTGCTACAATAACAATATATCGACAATACCCTGATATCCTTCTTATGGATTGCACTTACAAGACCAATCGATTCCACATACTACTCTTCAATATATATGCTATAACCAGTAATAACAAAATGTTACAAATTAGGTTAACATTCCTTTCTAAGGAGATTGAAGAGTCATATAATTAAGCCTTAAAACAGCTTAAAGAAGTAATGAATAAGTATAATATTCCAAAGCCACTTTCTATTATAACTGATAAAGAATTGGCTTTAATGAAGAGTATTAATTCATACTTCTTTAATTCTAACCACCTCCTTTGTAAGTAGCATGTTAATATGAATGTATTAGCAAAAACCAAAAGATTCTTCCTATCCCTATCCAAGGAAAATGATGTTTAGCAAAGACACCTTACTTTCCAGGATTTTATGAAGATATAAAGGACACTCCTTGAATTTAAGACTAAAGAAGCCTATTCATCCAATCTTACCTAACTTTGTATTTTCCCTGATAGAGTGGTCAAATATACTGAGAATACATAGCTAATCCCATGGAAGGAGAAGCTAGTATAGTATTGGATTGATCAACGTTATTACTTTGAGGTAGTAATAACTTCCTTAATTGAAGGATATTATAGTACTTTAAAGGCATATCTACAATGTGGAAATAAAGACCTTAATAATGTATTTGAAAAGTTAATCTTATTTTAAACTGCTCAGCAAAGAAGTATATCTACAAATATAGCTCAAGAACAACTTCAAATCAAACACTATATCAACATACCACNTTTTTACAACAGTTATTAACCAAGTTCATGATTATACCCTTCAAAAGATATTGGTTGAACATACTAAAATTCCTAAAAATAGTATTGCAAACTCTCTTGAAAGATGTAATTGTACAATTCAAGTCTCCATAAGCCTTTCTTGTTACCATACTATATAAAAACGTCAACAAAGCAAAAGCGTGATTTTGTTAGAAGATATACATGCTCACTAGTATTATAACAAGGAGAATGCATATACTGTAACTAATCACAACATTCAAGGGCCTATATTAAACCCTCAAGTCATTCAAGGGAAAAGAAGGCCAAGAGGAGCTTTTGGTAGTAATAAGACTTCTAAGTCAGTTATGTCTAGTACAAAATGCTTACCTTCAGCTTTTGAACTTCCAACTAGCTTTACACCTTCAATTATGGAAACTTCAACTTCAAGAACATATCTTGCAATCTTGAAAACTGTTATTGAAACACTTGTTAAACAAAGAAGTGCCCCAAACCGCCAGCAATATACTACTAGGTATGGTTGTGTAACTACTAGGGTTGGCCTTCAGAGAATCAACGATATTAAGAATACTTATGAGCCTGGCATAGCACATGAAAGAGGTTATCATGTTGGAATCTCGTCAATTTATCACACAGATTCAATTGAAGAGACAGTAACTCTAGTTAACCTAGCAATTCAAAGTGGTAGAAGTGTAGAAGTAGTAGATGTGGAGGGAGATTCACAGGCAACACAAGATTGTATTGAAGTTATGATGTAATAGAATAGCTAGATTTGGCACTGAAAGTTGTATTGGTGGGCTAATTCAATTAAAAGAATTTCATTGCTCAGTCTCTTCCTACAGTACAAAATTGTATGGGAGCGCGAGGTGCTGTAGTGCCTGAGGTGTGTCCGGCATCGGATGGTCGCAAGTGGATTTAGGTTCGCTGGAAGTGGATTTAGGTGAGACCTTGAATAATTAGTGTGACGGCAAACTAGTTACCGTATTAGGAAATCGGGCTTGATAATGACCCGTCTTATGATCGAGAAAAGTGCTTGGCGCACGTGATGCTCGCACACTGACAGGTCTAGAACGTCTTGGCTAGCTCTATCCATAATCTGCTAAATTACTTTGAAAAGGGGTTCCGCAGAGCTAACTCCATCCTCCTATTCTCTGGGGCGAATAGGTGTATTGTTACACTCTGTACCTAGGGAAACCATTGTATATTACGGCTAGAAATCCGACGGGTTTGTATTAGCCGTCTTACGGAATTCTGTCACTAACCTTGGGATATGTTGAACCTAGAAATTTGACGTTATTAGATCGACAAAATATAACTATTGCCCGGAAATTTTGAAACCTCGATTCTAGATTTCATACAAGGTTTATGTAAAGNTTTTTTTTTCAAAGCTTCTTACTGGTCAGAACCATGAAAATCCCCACCACTTCTAGAGTTTTAGCGAATCAGAAGACAGCCCAAATGGCAGGAAAGTTTTGTGTGAGGTTGAAATAAACTGAGACTAGCACTATACGAGGCTTAAGTATGTTGAAAAGAACCGGGATTAGAGAGCTATATCATTCAANTTTTTTATTTATATTTATTAAAGTCTCTAATTTGCAAATGAGTGACGCCAAAGAAAAGAATAGACAAGATCAATGCTCCNAAAAACNAAAAACCACCAGATTTTGATAAAACTAATCCAATCCCTCCGTAATAATGCAATGCCAAATATCTAAGTTACAAATATATTTCGTCTCATCTCATTTCATCTCATACAGTTATATATCTTCATAAATATCCATAATCTCATAATATCTCGTTTCCAGCATATATATTAATAAATCATCATCACATTTTCATGTTCTCCAGCTTGCCAACCGATCGATTGTATCTCTCTAAGGCTGGTGCAACTGGCATTTCTCGTTTCCCCTTCCTCTTCTTTCTCTCGGCCCTTTCCTCTTTGTCGAAGCTGCTTTTTGCCAAGGAGAATATATTTTGTGCTGAGAAACTTCCTCGTCGTGAACTCTTCCCATTTATTCCATTTTCTTCTCCTTCCTTTCCTTTGCCTTTGCCTTCTGTATTTGTATTATCAAGTTCATTTTCGTTGTCACCATTATCACCAGGAATGGGAATGTCAACACTATCTCGGTTTCCTCTTTTTGGTTTTATGTACCCCACTAACCTACTTAAACGACTACTTGCTGTACTCCAGATACTACTGGTATTAGACTGCTGTGTTGAGACCGACCATCTTCGCTCTTTGTGGAGTTTATTTGGTTTCCTTGACCGTGGCTGTGGTGCTTCCTGTGGCTCTTCACTATAAGGGATTGTCTCCGCTGACACAAACTTTTCAGTTTCGGATTGTGGTGGGACGGCCGTTTGAGAAATGTGTCCACCAGGAGGAGGATAAGGAATGGCGAAAAATTCTCGGATCTCAGTGTGTTCCGAAGTATGCGAGCTCTGAGACGATACATTGGTGGATTGCAGCGGCCATTCGCTTGATCTCGTAGCAGATCCCTCGGAACTGACCATAGTATCTGGAGTTGATTCTAACCGATCGCCGCCTGTTTCTTGTGGATCGGCAGTGCATTTGGCGGGCTCGGATGGAGTTTGCCTAACGTGCTCTCTATAACGTGTGGAAAGCGGCGCAAGGTCTGGAAACCGATTCAAATTGGAAGATTGCGAACTAGACGCTGATCCACGAGAAAATTCTAGTGGAGGGATTGGTGTGAACTCTGGAATTTCCACAGATTCAACACTCGACAAATTCTGCAAATATTCATACGTTAATGACGTCGGCCGCCTCTTGGATCTCTCTGGAAGTACCCTCGGCAGTGGGTTTTCATCATCCTCTTTGTCCAAGGGATTGTCGCTACCGTTGGTTTCCACCGGCGGTGAGATCGCGTGCGGGGAATATTCTTCTATAACGTGTCTGTAAACCTCGGCATAATCTTCAGCACTGGATGCCGGAGACTCAGGACTCCTCAGACTTTCTGGGCTCTGTGCATATTCCCGGCTGAATCTCTTGGGATTTTTCTTCGGCGTTATCGGGGGTTCCTCTAGAGGCACTTCCTTTAGGCTTAGAGTAGAACCAAAAGGTGTATAGAAAGCTGTTCCTGCATCTGATGGGGAAGATGCGGGATCATCTTCGGTAGGGTGTGGAATGGGGACCTCAATAAATTGTTCCATAATAGCAGTCTCAGAAGATTCAGCTGCTTTAGGAGCGTCAGGAGTGAATTTAATTGGCCGCTTCTTCTTCAACTTATTAGGCTTTCTAGATCGAGAGCCTGCACTAACAACTTCTTTAAGGTCGATTGTCGTCGATTTTGATGGAAGTGGCTCGGTTGCTGCATGCTGGATAGGTTGGCTTGGGGAAGAAGCTTGAGGAGAAGATGGTCTAATCTTCAGTTCGTCTGAGGCTTCGTGGCTCGTGGGAGGCGGAGAAGAGGTTGGTGGTGGTGAAGGAGATGCCGTTATTGGCGGGAGAGAAAGTGGTGATGTTTGATGGTGCGAAGTAGTATTGTTGAGTGATGTACGTCGAGAGCGTGACTCTTGGTGGCTACCACTAGCTAGCAAACTTGGCAACACGGGGCTGCTTAGAGAGCGAGGAGGAGGGGTGGTTGAGAATGGTGGTCGAGGAGGCTGCAAAGTATGGGAAGCAGAGGAGTTTATGCCGTTAGTGGGGGCGAAGAAGGATGGTGGGAGTGACGCATGGTTGTTTGGAAAGGGCCGAGGTGTGACTCCGATGAATATAGGACGGTCAGCCAGTGGTGTTGTGGCTGGCATGCCTTGACCATTAACAAGGCGCTGCGGTACAACTCCAACGAATACAGGTCGGCCATCCTGTTGTTTTGCAGGCATTGATAGAGGGGAAACGGTAGGGGGGTTTGTCCAGTTTGGGCTTGTCATAGTACGAGGGGATAGAGGCCTGACTCCCGTAAAAACAGGGCGCTCAGGAGACGGATCTGAAGGTATTTCTGATAAGGAGGCTAGAGACCCATATGCTGACCGGGATGACTCCCCTTGGCCATATGAAGCAGCAGGTGTGCGCACACCGGGTCCTAAGATAGTTGTTGAGCCTAAACTCCTAGATCGATGATGGGGACCAAGTCGTGCCGGGCTGGATTCTCTCGATCCTCGTACGCGTTGATCAATTGCAAGTGGTGAAATAGGCATTGGTGCCCAGGGAACAGAATGAGGTTCTGGTATAAAGTCCGGAGGAACAGGCAGAGGTTCGTCCTCTTGCTGGAGACCAAGATGCATCGAATCCTTCGCAGCATGTTGCGGTACGTATGCAGCCCTAGGCTTCCTTTCCATCAATTCAGGAGCACTTGTCCTCTTCTCTTTCCTCTTTTCCTTTTCGGAGGTTGGAGCCCTGCCGAAGAGAGATGACCTCTTTGCTTTCCGCTTTTCCTTCTCTTCATGGGCAACAGGGCCACCACCGACCTGTGGAGAGTTTGGGACTGGCCCATCTTGAGACATACCGACTTCGTGAGGGATTATACAAAACGACTTGTGAAGCAATTGAAGCAATTGCGACGGAGCGAGCGACAGATAGACAGCAGAAAGTAATCACGCGTAAAGAGAACATGCATGCGATTCCGAGCAAGCCACGATAATACCTGAATGACATCACGCGTCGAGAACGTCAGGAGGGGACTGTGGCTAGAAATTCATCTTCCTCATTCCCACTACCTCTAGTCACATGCCTCCAGAGATGGGAAAGGAGGATGGAAGAAGAGGTCTTCATGAGAACCGGTGTGGTGAGATGTTTGCTTTGTTGTTCGTATTTTTGTTTGAGACATCGCGCTCGACTAGCAAGGAATCGAATACGAGCCGCTATATTTAGAGCGGGGTTGAAAAGTCACGTGTGAAGCCCCTTTTCTCGTCATATAAACACAGCTACTCGATCTTTGTATGTTATTTTCGCTGAGTCCTTAATAGATAATCTGAATGAGAATATGTTAGCACTCTAGTATCTTTTAAAATAGATTTACGAGCGCAGAGGAATCTCTCCGACTGGCAGACCAAGACATAAGTCAGCATTGGCCATGGCACAAAGGTGGATGGCCCGAAGAAATCCCGATCCCAAGTTGATGCGCTGGTGTAAGGTATTGGGCAAAGAAAATATGAATATTGCCCAGAGCCATAATTATGCAACTCTTTCAGCTGGTATGATCTTGTCAATCTGAACGTTGTATCAAATAAGTGGTTGCGATTCAGCAAACGCTGCTAGAAATACCACCATCACGTATAATGCAGCATAAAGGGGTAGCTGAACTGAGAAAGCCTCAAAGTTTCACTGAGCGTCTGTCTAAGACATGTTGAGAACCGGATAAAGCAATGAAGAGAATAATTAATTAAGTAATCACCTGCCCCACTGGCAAAGGAAAAGCGGTGTGCATCGAGATAAGGCATTTGTCTATGCTAGATTGAGTGAGGAAGATTTCTCTTAACTTACATCGCTTTCTTTTCAATTATGTAGAATATTTCTTTGTATATTTCAACATGACTTTACATAAGTACGTGACAGTTATAAAGTTCAAGACCGAGACATATTCTTCCGACCATCATTAATTATGAAAGGCGTCATCTAGCAGAAACATCATCTTATGTCTGGAAAATCCATCTCACATCCTCATCATTTTGTATGCTCCGCGAATCATCAAACTGTCCTGCCCTAGCTAACTCAGCCTTGGCCTTATTTTCTCTCCTTAAGCTCAACCATAGCACTGATGTATTGACTAAATTCATACACAAATAGCCTAACGCAAATCCATGACCAAGATGGTATCTTGGACTTGTGTCAGGTCTGTAAAGTTGTGTCCCTAACACAGCGCCTAGGTTGCCGACCGTGATGGTCATGGCCGTTGCGGTGGCACGCTTAGATTGACCTGAGACATTTGCAGCTGGCCAGGAGAGTACGATGGCACAAGATGGGTAGATTCCCCCGGCAGCGAAGATTGTGCCTAGATATGAGACTCCTGGTTTGTGACTGGGAGCAGCGAGTAGGATTATGTAACCTATAATGGCAAAAGATGTGGATGCGAGGAGGAATGGTGATCGTTTCTTAGTCTTTTCAGCAAAGACTGCAACGACTATAGTAAAAACTGTCGCAACAGCATAAGGAGGGACGGTCAAGAGCTGGGCTTGAGCGGCGGTGTATCCCAGCTCACTGATGATGGTTGGCAGGAAGAGGCTGAGGGTGTATAGAGGGAGCGACATAGTGTGGAATCCGAGACTATAGAGCCAACACTTGTAGTCTGTTATAGCAGCTTTAACATTTAACCAGGAGAATTTCTCTTCGTTGGTTGCGTCGGTATCGGCCTTCAGACGAGTTTGGATAAAGGAGCGTTCAGATTCGGTAAGGAAGGGGGCGGTTTTAGGGTAGTTGTGGATAAAGAAGTATGAAATGATGGAGATGACAACAGTTACTATGCCCTCCTATTCAAATTAATTAGTATGTGTTCGCTCGAATATTATAAATATAAAGATTTAAAATAGCCATAACTTACTAGGATAAAGATCCACCTCCAACCATTTAATCCGCCAACACCTTTCATGAATCCGATTCCATATGCCAGAATACCACCAAATGCGCCTGCCAATGATGCAGCGGAAAAGAATAGCGCTACACGGTAATGCGTCTCGGTCCGTTTATACCACATAGAGAGATAGTAGACGACTCCGGGGAAGAGGCCACTCTCTGTGACGCCGAGGAAGAATCTCGCAGCCAGCAAACCCGCATAGTTTTGAGATATACCCATTAAGGTAGCCACGACCCCCCAGATGAGCATAAGAGTTGGCAGCCATAGTTTAGGTGTTGTGCGCTTGAGGATGATGTTGCAGGGGATTTCAAAGAGGACCTAATAATGTAGAATAACCATCAGCATTATTACTTGAAGGACACAACTCTCTTTCTAATCGCAAAAGCATGAAAGTGGAGCTCACTTACATATCCTATAAAATATAATGTCAATGTCAACAGGTACTGGTTCCCTGTGATGTTTAAATCGGTAGCCAGGCCCTCCAATCTCGCATTCCCAACTGCGTAGCTAGATGTTAGTGACCGGAAATTGTGCATCTGTGTGAATAAATTGACCAGTACGTACTATTACTGCGATCCAAGAACGATAGTAGATATAGCAGAGTCAATGGAGGTAGCAGCTTCAGATCCAACTTCCGAATCAGCCTCTTCTCGTTGATCTTTGAGCCATCCTCCAGCACTGAATCATCCTGGACAACAAGAGATGGTGTATTGCTGGTATCTTTCTTGCTGTCGTCTACTGCCAAGTCGTCTTTTTCTCGCAGCGAAGGTGACATTTTGAAGAAAGAAAGAAGAGATTCCTGGTATAGACACTAGATAACAGATTTTTACACATAGCACAAAAACAACATAACGTAGGATAACGTCAAAATGACTACTGGGGATTCTACATCTTATTATATAGCACCTGCCTGTTATCGCATTGATTTCCTATCAACAATCGGTCCCTGGCAATGACGAGCTCCCCACAGTCAAACGGACCCCGGCGCCATCATTGGAGGCTATTGCGGGTGGGATGTCTACTAGCGGATGTCGTGATTAGAGGCTGGAATGAGCAACAACAGATTTCTTACCCTTGACAGACTCCAACGGAAGGTGTTGATAGGACGACTCAACGCCTCACACTAAGTCTTTTTGCTTCGATTCCACCTGATAAATATGAGGATTATATAACTATTATTATTTTGGCCTTTTGCGGGATGTGACATGACGCGTGGCATATCCACGGGCCGCACATGGCTTGAGACAATGAAATGAGTTAAAATAGCCTTAGGAATGTCATGAGATTGGTTCGCAAATAAATCAGAGATATTTCTTTTATTGATATTATCACATGAAGTGCGATATGCGTTGAAAGCTTTGGGACTGAGGCCGAATAAAAGAGCTTTGAGACCACACATCACCCAGAACAAAGTTACCAACAACTGCCTCTCATGTTGTCGGACTTGAATTCCTACAGGTTATACTAATTAAGTTACACTTTTCTTTAGTAAAGGAAAATTATTTCCCAGCCAAGTCCTGTTAGCCAAATTGTTTTCCAACCATGACTTTTGTTACAACTATTCCTTCAAAGCCGGCTTTTTGTAGCAAGTGGAATTATGCCTCGCTTCCATGTACGTCAAAGATAGTATTCCTCCATCCATCTTGCTCGTTCTCTCTGATTCTGTCAGGAGCAAGTGCTGCCTCCTCATTCCACAATTTAACCAAACTACCCGGGGCGTATCTGCCCTTGAAAGCCCCCTTTCCAGACTGCGCGATACCAACACGAGTGTAGAGATCGGGGTCTTGCTCTGGAACTAACCTAGTTCCTACAGCTTTCAAAAATGTCCAAAGATCATCTGGATTAGATATGCGTGTTGCTCGAAGACGCTCTCGGGCGAAAAGAAGTTCTCGGTTGGCGGCGTGAAGCCCGTCTGCAAGCACATGCGCAATCTGGATTTCCATCGCCTTCCGGATAATTGGACGAATGAGTGGCTTGAAGAGCCATGCGCAGAAAGCGAACTTGCTCTTCCGGAGGGTATAATTCAATTTATGGATGTGCACCTTGACAGATCTCAGAGATAGAATCTTCTCGAGCTTCTCCTTGCCAATTTCTACGTCAATATGAATGTCAACCCCTCTTTCGTCCAGTTGGAACGAAGCAATGCCCTCGTCAATGAGTCGGAGGAAACTTGAATGAGTCCGAAGCCAGTATCCGATCTCATTTGCTCGGATTGATAGTCCATCAATCTTGATTGTGACTAGTGACTGTGTTGATGAAGTGGTCCTAAATCTAGCCTTGCGAATCTCGAGATCATTGCGTGTTTCCACTCGCAAACGGTAGGGTAAGAAAGATGTGTGGTTCACCGTGGTTCCAGGCTCTAAGATGAGATTCTCAAGGAGGAGATCGATTTCGGGTGTTGCAATCTCAAGTCGCGGAATGGGAATGTATTGAATAGCCTGAACTAGCAGTGGTACAAACACATTAATAGAATCGGTAATCAATTCTCCATTTGTATATTGATGAGTTGGTGAAAGGATTTTGGCTATACGAGTAGAGGTTTGAATAAGCTTTGCAATGTCCTGGTCTTGTAACACAGAATGAAAAGTGGATTGTAGCTGTGCAAGAAGCCCATCGATATCCTCTCGCAAGGAGGAATTGGAAGTCAGCTGGTGGGACTGGGTTCGGAGATCCTGGAATCGTTCCTCTGCATGATCGAAGAAACCTGGATCTGTGAACATATCTTGTAGAGCATTTCCAGTTTGACGGATTAATTCATCAAATTGAGGGTCGCTTTTCCCATGTTCCATAATTTTTTTAAATCTTCGTTCAAGCTCCTGCCACTCCTTCTGAACCCCGAATGACTTAAGGAAAGTCCAGAAATTTCGCACTGCGCGTTCTGTTTCGGGATTTGAATTAACATCATCCTCCACTGTCTCCATAGTATTTTCTACGATGTGTGAGTAGGTTATTGCATATCGCTTTAGAAGCAATGACAACGTTGACACTGAATCTGAATAGTCCGTTCGCTTCCTAAGGTTTGTGACTGCCTCCTTGAGCCGGTGTAGTAATGTTGCCTTCTCGTCACTGGAGACTCTATCAGCAAAGCTATGTTCTGCTTCCTCAGCAACTTTGGCCCCACTCTCAGCTATCACCTTGGAAACCTCTGACACTTCGTTACCTAGATTCTGGACTGAAGGAGGGGTTTGCTCCTCTGCGCCTGATTCCTTCAGTGTTCCTTGATCTTCCTTTGAAGGTCCCAAGCGTCGACCCGCTTCTTGGGAGACTTCTGAAAGAGTGAATGCAGTATCCTTGAAAACCTCCCGACCAATTTTGCTCAAATCAGACAGGAAGATGCGGAAATCGGAATTAGTCAGAAGGAGTGAGCCTACTGTCCTTAGACTTTGGTATGCTGATCAACGTTAAAATATATACTTTTCATGGTTTTAATAGTATGTACAGTACCAACAGCAGCATCTGCCTTTGACTTTGACTTTGCAGCCCTTTGGGCAATGTCTTCATAGTCAACCGATACCTTAGCATGGGTTAAGTACCAGATGAAGTCCTGTATTTGGTCATGCTCATTTTTGTGCTGCAGTAATTCGATGAACTGATTCAGCCACGTTTTCAAGTAGTGAACTAAAGCTCGGCCAGAATCGCTCAAGTCTTGGTTTTCTGGATTGAGGATATCTGCAGCAAGAAACGTGCGAAGATTGGCAATGGTCTGTTCATTGGAGGGCATAAATCCTCTTGAAAACGCACGTAGCATCTGATAAGTGTGAAGGTTTTGGTGCAGCTCTCCCTGCATGGTGGTGTCATCTCTGTATTGAGGAAGGAGAGGCTCACGTTCCTCGGTCCTGGACTTGCGGAAACCAAAGCAGGACGACATGTCTAGTTGCTTTGATTGTAGCGAAATTATTGAAACAACATCATTAATTTAGTATGAGGAGAGAATTTTCAATTGATACCGTGAGTAATGTCAGAATAAATAGGTGAAGGGCCTAGAACAAGTATTGAAAGTTGCAATTGACCTATGACGTAGTCAATTTGAACGCAGAACCGATTATGTAAGTGGCTCTTATTTTGGAAAGTATGATGGAACGTGAAATTCAAAACTCAATAATGAATCAATTTTAGACCAAATGGCTTAATATGCCCTAAAAAGTAAATATATAATATTTCTTCCAGTGATCAAAATATCGGCGGGAGTTAGGGTGCTGGTATGTTGGATATAGACAAAATAATCTCATATCTGCATATTGCGCATTAACCAACGGTCAATCGCTAGACTGCTAATCTCAGAAATATAAAGTCGTTATTGTTTGATGGCATTTATTAATTACTTACAACTACATTATGGAGCTGAAGAGAAAACCTGCTAGCCAAATCTACACCCTTTCTATAGCCCGAACCTCACCAGGAGATGGAAATAGTAGGAACCAATTTAGTATATAAAGATGAATATTCAATTTCATTTGTCTATCAATCAATCTTTTCAGATCTTATAAAAAGAAATTCGCATGTTCTATTCTAAATATTACATGTCGTACTCAACGCAGATGAGTCACCTGCAAATGATGCTAGTTCAATGCCAACATCCTTACCAGGCAACTTGAATGTGCCGTTCACCCATCGCTGAAGTGGCCGTAATGAAACCGATACTGCGACGTCCTTTGACTGCCCAGCATCCAGGTCAACGGGGGTAAAGCCGAGTAAAACACGCGAAGGAAAGTTATCCAGTCCAGGAAGTCCGTATATTTGAGCTATATATCTCCCTCCCCGAGATCCAGTGTTGCTTACTGAAAACCTAACCAACATCTCATCTTTCTCTTTGTGTATATCAGCTTCATCAACGCGGAGATTAGCTGTAGAAAATGTGGTATAGGATAAGCCAAAGCCGAGCGGGAATGCAGCTTGAACGTTGAGCTTGTCCAAAAGATGTTGACCAAGCCAACGATCGTATCGGATCTTAGTAGCTTCACGATCAAAGAATGGCAAATGAGCTTCGTCTTTAGGTATGGAGAATGGTAGCCTGCCACTGGCATCCACTTGGCCAAAAAGAACGTCGGCGAGAGCAGGGCCGCCATCACTGCCACTGTACCAGCTCATGATTATTGCGGGTACTTTGTCCTTCCAGGCTTCCATGATGACTGCACCGGCAGTAATAATGGAAACTACCGTGCGTGGATTTCGTGCAGCAACCGCATCTATTAATTTCTCATCCTGTTCTCGCAGCCGCAGAGACTTACGGTCACCACCGGCACCAACCTCGAGGGAACCCTCTGATTTGCCTTTGGTAGAGTTGCCTTGGATAATAGCAAGCGCCTCCTTCTCCTTGGCTGTCTTGGCCGGTGGAAAGACCTTTAAAAGAGGAGGATTGTCCTCCAAAGCATCAACGAGATACTCGCCCTCATCCTTGTCATTGTATCCTACAATACAGATGACTAGATCTACTTTAGATGCGAGCTCCTGAGCCCGCTCCACAGAATCGGAGTCGTCCAAGATGATTTCAACGTTCGGCAAGACTGCTTTTAACCCCTCGAAAGGTGTAACTACATGAGGCGAGAACACTTGGGAAGAGCCTTTGTCACCGGTATTTGAAGAATTAGCTAGGCGTCCAACAATGGCAATTTTCGAAAGTTTTGGAGCATGTAGTGGGAGCAAGGGATTTCCATCCACTTTATCATTCTTTAGGAGAACCATAGATCTCTGGGATACTTCTCGGGCAAGTGCTCTGTGTTCTTTGCTGAAAATGACAGATGGGGCTGGCTGACTTGCTTCGGTCTTGACCTCAAATTCAAGTTCTTTATGCAGTATTCTCAGACATGCTCGATCTACATCGGACCAGGCGAGTTCTCCCGAGGCAAGAGCATCCTTGAGGTGCATATTTCGTTGCTGGCTGAATGGAGCTTCTATATCCAAACCGTTTTTGACAGATAATGCCGCGTCTCGCAGACCAAAGACAAAATCGGATAGGACGAATCCGTCAAACCCCCACTGGTCTCGCAGGATTTCGTTGAGCAGGTGATTATTCTGACCAGCCCACTCCCCATTGACGGAATTGTAGGAGGACATGACGGATGCCACGCCTCCTTCCACGATCTTCTTAAAATGTGGCAAATAGACCTCATGTAACACATCTTCGTCGAGCTCGACATCTACCCGGAATCGAGCATTTTCCATAGAGTTCAGAGCATAATGTTTGACGCATGCCATGACATGCTTCTGAACACTCTCTGTAAGAGCTAGCCCGAACTCACCGAGAAGGAGAGGATCCTCGCCATATGTTTCTTGAATACGTCCCCAAGCTGGATGTCGTGGGAGATTGACGCAAATACCACCGAAGTAGTTCGCTCCTTGTGCTTTTGCCTCGAGACCAATAGCATCTCCGACTCGTCTCTCGAGGCTAGTGTCCCAGGTGGCCCCGCGTGCCATGGAGACAGGGAAAGCTGTCGACTCATTCATGACAATTCCACGGGGACCGTCGGCAAAACGGACTCCTGGTATGCCCAAGCGTGGGATCGAGCCCATGATATAGGGTACACGGTTATAACGATCGCAGAACATGTCGTGCATTCCCTCCCAAAACGGAGTATCACCATCAAGCAGAGAAAGGCGTTCGGCTTCGGTCAGTTCAGATAATAATTTTTGTCCTGCTTGGACGATGGGCTCTCCGCCCTTTATAGCTTCTAATGCATGTTGAAAAGTATATGGTGTGGTTGCGCTGCTCGACATTGTATCGTCTTTCGTGAAGTATTTTAGAAGGATAAATTTTCTGGTTTGGAGACATACAAGTCCTTTATATTCATGTGAATTAAGTTGCTAGCATGGAGGTACTGCTGTCTGGCATCATGTCTGGTATTATATATAAAATACTTGAGAGGGGTTGACCTATACAATAATTTTGAGTGTTCCCGATACTCCGCGACCTAATGCAGCTAAAGGACAGCGCGTGAGTGACCTTCACTATCCACCGACCCCGGGCAAGAACATTGGTTTTTTCAGTAGAAAGTGCTACCGGTAATGATCATTCTCCGTAGTTTCTTCTGGGGGAAATTGGAGGTCCACCTGCCGGAGTTACATGCCCCGCAGTAGCAGCGGCCCTCTTTTACTTTAGATATACGTAGCATTAGCTGTAGTTTCTTGCCATGATAGTAAATACACTTCCCAATAGTTCCTTTTCTTCACTCAGCTTGCTATCTCGACTTGATAAATACCCTATTTATCCGCGCTCTGGGTAATTATAACCAGTCGTGCCAGTCCAGGAGTGGAGTGGAGAGACTTCCAAGAGTTCTACCGCTGTGAAGCCGCATATCTCCCGACTTTGTCCCGGTGGAGTGAGGAGGATGAGGATATCAAGCCAGGACAACAGTCTTTGCGGAGATCGCTGCATCAGAGGGTTGCAACCTCTAAAGATGTAGTAATATAGCCTGTTCTCGAATGCATCACCTATCAAAAGGTAAGCTTTATTACTTGGAAGGATGTTTGGCCTATCACGTGATCGACCTGGAGAACATCAGTCAAACTGTTGTCGCAACCGAGTAAGTTCAGCAATTTGGAGATATGATCGACAAGTCAAACTGCATATATAGAGAAAGAAATATAAAAAGATAAATGTAATGAATTTAAAAAGAATATGTGAATTCCGTTAAATTAGAATAGTCTTCCTTTGCAGTTAGCTTGTAGCATACTAGTATTTACCCCAAGACTATCCTAGTGTAGGGTAAATCTTGACAACCACGACAACGTAATAGTGAGAATATCAAAACCATGAAAACCATGCACTACAATTTTCAATGATGGGATGTGCTGGTTCTTTTAACTCATTTACAATAAAGATCTTTCCCTCACCGCTTGACACCTTTTTTGGAGGGTATTTGGATATGAGTTAGTTGAAGAATATTACTTGGGAATTTCATGATAAAAGACGTAGAAGTGCATTTGGTTAGACTTGGAGTTTATTTGACTTGGAATTAGATTGTGTGATTGTAAGTTAAAAAGGGGAAAATATATATATGGAGGAACCAGCTTTTATTTGATCCACAAGATTAATGCTGTCGGAACTCTTGAGGATTGGAATTTATGCTGCTTATTATTATCGGGGATATATTCTATTAATGGTGGTCAGACGTAGGCGAGAGGAGTAAGCATAGTTATTGGGAAGCTAGATTAATCAGCAACGCTCATTAGCTGGATGCAGGTATCCTTCTCTGGGAAATGCTCTTATTTCTTACCGATGCTGTGTCTCAATTTCGCTCTTTGTATCCGCATGAGCTTTCGGGTCTTTAGCAGGAATAGGAAAAAATAAAGCTCATGCAAGGCTTATATGCATAGATCTTTCAAGGCTAGACTACTAA
The DNA here is from genome assembly GCA_002812745.2 of Scytalidium lignicola. Lineage (NCBI taxonomy): Eukaryota > Fungi > Ascomycota > Leotiomycetes > Scytalidium > Scytalidium lignicola. Next base: position 20,713 of record NCSJ02000354.1, read on the forward strand.
TAGGTAATGCTTATTCTTTACAACTCATGTAAACTGTGGTAGCAGTGATCCAATTAGAAGTATTCAAGTTCAGATTCCCCACCGTTGAACCTGCTTGTTTTGGAATCTTGGCAGGGTTATGAGTTTATAAGTGAGTGTAACCCTCATGATTATATCAGAGCACCAATCACATAGTTCTGAACTATCAAGGGTTGATAAGTCATTTCTTATATAAATGACAAAGAGAAGCCTGGTGTTTTTTCCAAACCATTTTCCTGCTCTACTCTTTGTCAACCATATCAATAGTAGCAACACCCCTATTCATCATGGACTTGCTCATCCTGCCTCAAAATCTCCAGTTATGGCTGTTTGGGCTTCCTTGTCTGTTAGCAGCTGGTGTTGGTTTCCTATCACATGTCTTATACTACATTAGGGGATTCCGAGATCCTCAGACTCTAGGCATTATAACGACTCATCTTTTAGCGGAAGGCATCCTCTACGGGGTGTCTCTACTGGATAAAGGAGGTTCGAGAGGATTTGTTTATGCAACAGCTATTTCAATATCATACTATGCAGCCCTCTTCACCAGCATCGTCTTATATAGGCTCTTTTTCCATCCACTTAGTCGATTTCCTGGTCCTCTTCAGGCCAAAGTATCCAAATTTTATAGTTTAATCGTAGCTCAAGATGGGAAGTTACACGAACACCAAAATCTTTGGGTGAAGAAGTACGGTGATATTGTTCGTATAGGTTAGTCTATATTCCTCCAGGTAACTATTGTTTGCTCATTTCCACCTAAGCTCCAAATGAACTTCTTATCGTATCACTAGATGCCCAACAAAAAGTTCACACCACTCAATCTAAGGTGGACAAGAAAAATACGTTATATAATTTCATCAACTACAAAGGGGTTCACAACCTGGACTCAATTTTGGACCGAGAAGAGCATAGATGGAGGCGCCAAGTTTGGGACAAAGCTTTGAATACTAAAGGTAGAGCAGTTAATTCTGAAACCCTCCCAGGCTTGGCTAACTGCCATTATTTCAGCTCTGGAGACTTATGAATCGTATACCAGAGAGGTAACGCATACCTGGTTAGATAAGATTGTAACTCTCGAGGGACAGCCCATCGACACATCTCTATATTCTCATCTCATACCGTTTGATAACATGGGGAAAATGGGCTACTCAACCGATTTCGGAACGTTAAAAGCTGGTAAAGAGGATCGTATGCTCCACTTGATTGAATGCACATTTTCTGCGTTTGGGAAGCTTGGGCAGTTATCATGGCCAGTTGCAATTGCCAAAGACCTAAATTTGAGCCCAGAGCAGACGGAGTTCGAGAATCTTGCATGCAAGGTTGCGGATGAGAGAGAGAAGGTATGATAACCAAGACACAACCAACACATGAATCAATCTAAAACTGCGGTAGAATAATAGTGAAGACAAAGAAGACATTATGAAGTATTTGCTGGATGATTATCGTTCTGAGAAACCCAAGGCTTTCTTCAATCGAAACATCCTTTATTCCGATTCCCAAGTTATCATGATTGGAGGGACAGATACAATTGCAGTGACGCTGTCATATTGCTTTTATTATCTTGCCAGAGACGCGTCCCTGAGACAGAAGCTGAAAGATGAAGTTTCTACCGTCTTCGGCAAGTCTATTTCAGGAGAATTCACCCATGCCGACCTCAGCTCCTTGGATATTCTCAATGCTATAATTAATGAATCCCTGAGAATGCATAGTCCCACATGCAGTAATGGTGCTAGATCAACCCCACCGGAAGGACTTAGTGTTGACGGAGTGTTCATACCCGGGGGCGTTACCATATTTGTAGGCATTCATGCTATTCAACGAAGTGAGCAGTTTTGCCAACTCAAGTATATATATATTTTTTATTGCCACTGATAGTGTTTAAGGCCCCAAGTATTTCAAGCAGCCCGATGAATTTATCCCGGAAAGATGGACGACTCGTCCTGAATTAGTTCTTGATAAACGGGCCTTCCACCCGTTTATGGTTGGTAAGTAAACGAACTCGATTTTTCCAAACTCAATCTGGTACTTTAGTCCTGACAATTTCAATTTCAGGCCCATATAATTGTGTTGGGAAACGAATGGCTCTGCTCGTTCTGAGGCTTGTTCTCGCCTACACAATATTGAATTACGATTTTGAGTTTGCTCCTGGAGAAGACGGAACACGCATCCATAAAGATGCGTTTAATCAACTTATTCTAAAAGCAGGGAAGCTGGAGTGTGTATTTAAGAGGAGAGAATGAGGAAATTATTACAGGAGTAATTATGCTTTATTTTCTGACAAGATATAACCGCTCTATTAATCATCGATGGCTGTTCAAACTTTTATAAGCAATTAGTTAAGCCATCCCTAGAGATTAATTTCTAGGAATTCCACGATTTTTAATATCTCGTACCAATTTACTTGGTAATGTAAGTACTGCTCTGAATGTTATTACCACAACTGTTTTCTATGCTCCTATAACTATTATTTCTTAATTACTGCTATATCCTAAATCACCTTCTTTTGATGGTCTGATACTTTCTATGCTTAAAGATATTTTGATATTTACTAGAGTGTGCATATTATATTTAGAATTTTATAAGTATAAGCCCTTCTGCCACCAATCACACCTACTATTAGCCACTGTATCCATCTGTACCTCTAATCCATCCAAACTCAGATCCAGCACCTCGCTATCATTGCCATACATAGGGAACAGCGGTATCTTCTTCCCCTTTCCATTAGGATTACCAGTCTTGGCAAAACTAGTGATAAACTCCTGTAGGGCATACGCCACCGTTGAATTGACAGGTACTCCATAATTAGGCGTGCTTGTGTCCCCGTTAAAGAAAGTGTATGGCACGTCTTCGCCGTGTAGTCCCGGCGGGACGGTGAAGTAATATGAATAAGTCTTGTTCTTGAAAGCCAAATCTAGATAACGGGTATTGCACGTGAAGCTGATTTCACTAGCTGCGAGTGCAGAGCGTTCAGTTGGAGTTGTATATCCATATGAACTGTCATATACTTCAGGATACATAACTGTGCTAATGTAGTTTAAGATGATTGGTGATGCATCTGGGAAGGTTTGTGAGAGGAATGTCTCGTAGGCTGACTGATTGTTGATAAATGGAGATGTGAAAAGAAGACCCTCGTTAAGGTTATGGCCTACCATAACATGGACTCTTTTGTCGAACTGGCCACGTGAGAGGAGGAGTCCAGGTAAGGCTGGAACAAACAGACCATCCACTACTGGGCCAAAAGTGAATGTCCCATAAAGTGCTATACCAACTGCAATTGCATTCACGGTTTGGAGCTCCGTCGTTGATAAGCTGCGAAGTTGATCAGTCGTAGTAATGTTTGTGTTGGTGATAAATCTAGCAGCAGCAAGGACTGATTGATATGTATTTTCCTGTTGAGAGTTTCCTGCAACGGGAAGGAACCCGGGGCTTTGCATGATCGCTTGCTGGAAGGGAACTGGCCCCTTCATACCTCCATAAGCCGTGATATGATGCATGATGGAACCTCCTCCAGCACTTTCTCCAATTAATGTGATCTTTCTCGGAGAACCCGCAAATTTCTCAATGTTATTCTTCACTATTGACTGTCAGATGTTAAACATATTCAAGAAGCGTTCGTTAATCTTACCCCATTCTATTGCTAGCCTTTGGTCGTACAGACCAAGATTTGCGGTTCCATCTTCTTGGAAAGTGGGCCCTGACATCCACCCCTAGAACAAGGAGGTTAATAATTTACAGTTAAACAGAGGCTGGTTATCATCCGTACAAAGAGTCCAAGGCGGTAATTCATTGCAACGAAGATAACTCCAGGCGAGCCGTCGCTCTGGCTCTGGGCGATTAAACCAGCAGGGCTCCCACTAGCAGTTTTGGAACCGCCGGTGTACCCACCGCCATAAATCCAGACAAGAACGGGAGCTGTTATCTCTCGTTAATATTTGCTAATTTATGTATGTATAAGGTATAAGAATTAGAATTTTACCTTCAGCATGCGGTTTATTAAACACATCCTCCGGTACAAAAACGTCTAGGAATAGACAGTCCTCAGATGTTCCGGGAGCGGGCGGAGGAATCTGGGCCGAGCTTGCAGGAGAGTTTGACTCATTCAGCAGAGTGGCTACTGGTACTCCAGAAAGATATTGTTCGGCGATAAGTAGCCAAGCTGGATTTGCTTGGGGGCATATTGTTGATTCTTGGCCAGTATTGATGGTACGATTCCTCGTGATGGGAGCAACTGGCGCTCTGAATCGGAGGTTTCCTAATGGCGGCTCCGCATATCTAATATTACTAAAGTTGTAATATTGGCCAGTTGTCTGGTGAATTTGTAAGATGCGTATTCCGAAATTGAAAGCAGAGGAAAGGCGATTAAAACGAACAGCTTGAATCACAATAGAAAATTTTGTACTGCGATTTAGTGGGAGAAAAAAAAACACAACTTACATTTATTGTAGCCTGGTGGGTGGCATAGCCCAAGTCAACAGTTGGCAATGGAGGTGGCTGGGGTTTCGGGGAACATGTCACTAAACATGTGAGATTAAATATTACAACAGAAAACAACAGGTATTTCATCTTTGGGATTTGGCTTATGTTAACAGCGGCAAAAGAAGAACAGAAAAATCGTAAATAGGAAAACGAGTATAACAACGTGAAGAAGAGAAGGTTATATCTAGCTTCGGAGGATCCAACTGGCGTATTGAGACAGCATTTCGTAGAGCCAATATCAGGGCATAGCAAAGGAAATTCTTTTGTACTTGACTACATTAAGCCATATCCCGAGCAGGACTTGAGTGGCCAAAGAAGAACCAAACCCGACTAGTAGTGATTGTGAACGCATATATGACAAACTAGATTCATGGACGCGATCTCTCGACCACGTCAGCTGGCTACTCCAGCAGCTTTAAGCCACAGATCCGTCTCCGAAAGCAAGGAGGATGTCTGCTGCGAGCGGGGTACATGTACACATTAGCTGCTGCATACGGAAAGAAAGACGTGAATTCCAGTGCTAAGCCCAAAGCGACCAAGCATCCACTGTCTTTTTTCCTGTCCAAGTAAAGCGGGCAAAAGATTGATTGCATTTACACCCCGCAATGTTTTCCGCATTATGTTGTGCCTGGACCGAGGTCGTTCTTGAGCCTTGGCATCCTTAAACTTTAAGTAATTAAGTTCGCGGGGAAGGGGAGAAATTTAAAATCATCCTTTCGCTTTAAATGATTCATATTTTACTCTATTGCTCTCTTTATGGCATGGCAATTCTCAAGCTGCTCTTATGTTAGCCATGAAAGAGCTGCCCTGAAAATAGCCAAGCTGCGGTCAGACGATCGGTTGGTGTCATAGTTAAATAATTAGATTACCGTATGATAGTATATAGTAAACATTAATCCATCTATGCAATATTGCCGATAAAACCGCCTACACGTAAGGCATGTGAAACTAAAATCCCTTTTAAATATTTAAATATTTGAATTCACGGGAACCCTTCATAGTTATTGACTCCCGATAACTCCATCAAGTCTGGTAAAGCTAAATCCCACGCATTATTCATATTTACTTGACCAAATATATCATTGAACTGCATTCCATAACTTGTAGTACCACCGAATAATGGATCATTGAAGGAAGGCTTAAAAATAATGCCTTGTATAGGAGCCTCGATAGAAGAAGCGCCGGAAGAAGTCCCATGGTCTAGCGGAGATGGAACTTGGTTCATTGGAGATCGCATTCTCCTAGTTTGGCCCTTGTTAATGTTGTTATTCCAAAGCGAATCGGAAGCATTTCGCCTTCGAAAGTCCAGGTACTGTCCATCTTCGCTCATCTTCAGGACCACAGCCTCACATTGTGATAGACAAATATCAGCAAGGTCCCAGTTATGTTCATCCTTCGCCTGGCGAAGGTGGTCAATTAACAACTTAGCCATGACCAAACATTCATTTGCACTATTGTCACTCTTGGCTTCTAAACCGCATCTGAGAATCAATGTAGTCGCTGAGGCTAGGTGATAACACGTATCTTCGGTAATCATTCAGTACATCAACTCGGTTGACAAGACTCATAGCATAAAAACTTGAAAGGACTTACAAGGTAGCCAAAATTTATCCATGTCGCTACCCCCTATGGTGACTGCGAAACGAATTACAGCTTCAGCTGCCTGTTGGCATCTAACTTGGTAATATTGCCGAACTCCGTCCTCATCGCATTCGTCTGATCGAATTACTTCCTGCAAAGAAATTCTGAAAATACTCATCCTTAAAGCTAGAAAGGAGAGGTGAAGATTTAAAGCCCCGGGTGCTTCACGCCAAAACTCAGGGCTTGAACCTTTCTGCCACTCAAAAAGAGAATCCTCCCAGGTGTCAAGCGTTAATTCGAGTCTCCGAAGTGATTTTAGCGATGTGTCTTGCTTTCGAGAACGAAGATCATAGATTAATGGAAGCACTTCGCCTAGAATTTCTGTTAACCGGCAAAGAGTAATGAAAGACTGAGCTCCTGCTACGTGATCGTCTTTATCTCTGCTGCTATCATCCAAAGGGGTATGATTTCCTGGAAGTAACATATTTAGATCCGGGATCGGGACATCATATTGGGTTGGAGAGATATGTGGCGGTGTCCCGTGGGTAAGACTTGCCCTGTACTTCTCTTTTAGCATTGTAGACCCAAGCTGAACACATATTTTCTTTATTGTGAACCCAATCAAGTAGATAAATGACATACCACCAATCGTGTATTAACACTCCCCACCAGGTACGAATTCGAAGACCTTTTTGTCGTTGGTCCAGGCTCCAGTTTGAAGGATCTCGATTAAGTCCCAAGCTTCGCGACAGTGCAACTGATCGACCAATGTTGAGGGCATTGTAGGTCATTATCGTTGTCGGTCGTCCTGCAAGATCTAAAATAGTCGCGAGGATTGTCGGGAATGCCGGTGCCTGATACTCCTCATTTAAAGCATCGACTGTTTGTCTCCACACATACTTCATGTCTGGTTGCGGTCGACTTCTTAACAGGGCATCTGATGTGTTCCAGGCAACGAGAGCAACGGAATATAGCTCACACACAAGTGTATGCGGTAACTTGTTGTCTTTGTAAGCCTGCAGGATGGATGTTTCATCCAGAATCGGAAAAGCACGATGGAAGGAATTAAAATATCTATAACCTTATCAACAACAAATTCTGACAGAATCTTGAGCAATGCTTACAGTTTGACTACTTCGTCACCGAAAGGCTCGAGTATCTTCTCAATGGTCTCAAGCTGCTTGAACCCGGATGATCCATTTCCTATTGATGTAATTATACGCTGACGGGGGACCTTGACATAGACAATCGGGTTGGTGGGATCATCTAAATATATGGTACTCGGACGAGTATTTGAGATACGAGAAGCATCTGGAGACATGTATTTTTCTAGCACTTGAACATCAGGTGCATCAGTTGGTCCAACGATATGACGATTCGGTTTGTTCGGCGCATTTTCTGGCGATATTTCCACCGGAGCGGAGTCCTCGTCTGCGACGGAACCTAGCCTCTCTAAGGGAGTATCAGACAAATTTATTATTGAGGGATCCTTCGCTATTTTACTTCCGTAGCCTGGAATAATATCCGGTTGGCTCTTACTGAATCGCCTCACGTGTCGAAAGCGGCGACTTCCTTGATTGGAATCTTTGGATGAATCAGAGCTATCTTGAGAGCACTCAAGACCATGAAGACGACAAAGAAGACACGAACGACCATTAAGGTCTCGAGTACAGCGGCTTTTGCGACGACGGCAAAAGCTGCATGCTGGGTACTTGTGAGATCGATAGGGACGCGCGTTTATCCCTCCTGCACTTCCCTGCCTTATATGTTCTTCTCCGACGGCATCCTTCTCATTTTCCGCTGACATCTTCTCATGTAACGGGAATCTAAGAGTCGGATAGGTGCCCGAGGTTGCGTATTTCAGCGAATTAAGTTGTTTGGGTCTGAATATCCATTCTAACAGAAAATCTGAAGGGGTTTTCCGAGGGTTATCGGGAAACAAAGTTCCCCGCCCTAGCACTTGTGCTTAGAATTTGGGGGCGATAAGAAGCAATGAACTCCCCACGCTCCCTTGCCACTGTGTAAATTATGACTAGCAGCGATAACCAGTGAAATGGAGTAATCTTATAAATCGTCCTATAAATTGCAGTTTGAAGTTTGGATTGAGGTGAGCTTTCCGCTTACGTGACAGAATATACTCTGATAAGGGCGCCTCTTCCTAAGTTTTCCGACGGGAAACTGCTCAACACCATTACCGCTCTAGACAATTGATAATTACTTCTTCTCCTTGAATAAATAAACCTACATTTTCTAGAAGCAACCCTTAAATACTTAAGATAAAAGACAGCCATCTGCTAATTATCTCAGAGCATATCTATTCAGAAGATGGCCGCTGTTCAACTACCTGAGCCTTTCGCAAGCATACCCAGGGTGACGCTCCTCTTCGAGCCTTCCCCAATTCAAGAGCTGCCAAATATAACCAAAGCACTTGGAGGTGAAGTGAATATTTACGCAAAGCGTGAAGACTGCAATTCAGGTCTTGCGTTTGGTGGCAACAAGACTCGAAAACTAGAGTAAGTTCAAATCAGAAATAACCAAAAGTGAATGAGAACTGCTATTTTGCTAATACACCTTTGTCAAGATATTTCGTTCCAGATGCTATATCCTCGGGATGCGACACACTTATAAGCATTGGTGGTGTGCAGTCAAACCACACCAGGCAAGTTGCAGCTGTTGCGGCAAAGACTGGGCTAAAGGCGGCCCTGGTTCAGGAGAGATGGGTTGATTGGGAAGATACCGTATACGATAAAGTAGGCAATATCCAGCTCTCTAGATTAATGGGAGCGGAGACGCTGCTTGATCCCTCATCTTTTGGCATCGAGCATAAAGAGACGCTAGCCAATCTCAAGAAGAAGGTAATAGATGCAGGAGGAAAGCCTTACTATATCCCTGCAGGTGCTTCAGACCACCCCCTTGGTGGATTGGGTTTTGCTAGGTGGGCATTTGAAGTTGAGATGCAAGAGAAGGAGTTGGGAGTTTTCTTTGATACGATCATAGTGTGTGTTGTCACGGGCTCAACTATGGCAGGCATGGTTGCAGGATTTAAGCTTGCACAGAAGAATGGATCCCGACCACGAAAGTTAATAGGAATTGATGCCTCAGCAAAGGTCAAACAGACATTTGATCAAGTGTTGCGAATAACAAAGGCAACAGCCGTGAAAATCGGATTGAAAGAGGACGATATTACCGGAGGGGATATCATCTTAGATGATAGATACCATGCCGGGTGCTATGGCATCCCAGATACTCAAACAATTGATGCGATTAAGTTTGGAGCTTCTAAAGAGGGCTTCATAACCGATCCTGTATATGAAGGAAAAAGTTTAGCGGGACTAATTGATATGGTTAAGAAGGGAGAGATCCGAGCGGGTAGCAATGTGTTGTATGCTCATTTGGGCGGTCAGTTAGCTTTAAATGCATACTCATCTATGTAGAAAGAATACGTACTATTTCTTCAATTACAATTCCTACTTGACTGCAATAGTGTATTTTGAATTACCACACCTAAATACTTACCCCAGCGGCTATGAGAATAGGTGATCACTTGAAATTCAAGTTTGAGCTACAATAAATGGCGGAGATGTAGGAGTATCCCATCGCCTAGCAAGCCATGGATGAATTGTGCATACATAACCATTGCATAAATTATTGTAGTAATCCGACGTTTGTACCACAGTAGAAATTGAACAGCAAATGATGAAATGTTCTTGTTAGGACAGTTTATTTTATGCACAATTGGAAGATTAGTAAACAACATTCACATTCGCCACCGACAGAAATCCCGCCGCGGCGACGTCGGGCGCAATCCGAGCAGATTTTAAGACTCTAAATAACTTTTCCATCTTGTAACTCATTACCATGAACTTGTCTAACATAACCCATGACACCAATGGTGAGGGATCTTTAATGCCTCCGTCAATTCCTAATAGAGCAGTACGAGCATGTACGTCGTGTAAAGCTCGAAAGAAGAAGTGCAACAAATCGATCCCAGTTTGCTCATTGTGTGAGAGGTAAGCCAGAGACACTGAAGATAGATGATAAATCCAAGGCTCATTCATTGATGTGACTAGGATGAAATGGAGATGTGTGTATCCAGATACCATCCATTCATCATCTGGAAAGGTGGAGAAGGCACAACTCACAAAATCTTCCGACCTGAACCGCCGGATTGAACGACAGAAGTCAGAATTCCCAGCGGTGTTCTTCCTGGACGCAGAGCTCTTTAACCAGTGGCGACTACAGCTTCCACGGGATAATTTCGAGATTGCTCCAGAAGTGCGAGATTTCATCGGAGACGCAAGTGATATTCGGGCCACTGCCACCGATTATTTCAATACTATCCATTCCTACATACCGATCATCTCAAAGACAATGTTTTATCAGCACTTACTGAATCCCCTAGCCACACCAGGAGCAGATGTTATTTTGTTATTTCTCTGCATGAAACTGATCATGTCTGTTCCTTCAAGGGGACATGAAGCTGCTAGAATGCCTATTTACAAAGCCGCTAGGGCTCTGTATACGGCAATGGAATCTAGCGGTGTTTCTAGCATCCATATTCTTCAAGCAGGGGTTTTGATTGCCTTTTATGAAATAAGTCATGCTGTATATCCATTGGCATTCTTTACAATTAGTGCCTGTGCAAGATATGGGAGTTTGTTCGGGCTCGATGAGCGTGGCCTACTTCAGACAACTGATACCCGTGATTGGATAAGAATTGAGGAGAAGAGGAGAGTTTGGTGGGCATTAGTTATCTTAGACCGGTGAGTTTGACACACATCACTAAAGTAATTGTTGTTACTAATTTTATGTTATTCTAGATTTGCCAATCTCGGGCAACCAACTCGTCTCCTAGCAATTGAAGATCCGAAATCTTCGAGTGTGTTGCCCATGGATGACGACACATGGGATAAAGGTGTAAGGTGCGAAATTCGTTGTATCAATATGATATTGACAAGAGGAATAGGATCTTCCCTCTGAATATACGTTTACATTATCCTCCCCATCAAGTGTTTTGATGGGCAAATTTGCTAGGCTTGCACAGACGGGATACTTGTTAGGCCAGATTTTGCACCATATCTCCGATTATAACTCCCCAAAGGAACTACATGACGAGATTGGGATACAACTATATCGAACAATGCACTCTCTAGTTACGTTATCTCATATCGAAGCCAGCATTCGAGCTCTAGTCTTCTGCCCGCAAACAGCTATCTGCTATTGGTAAGAAACATTTCTATATTCAGAACCTCTTACATACAAACTCTAATTATGATAGTGGTCTTCTTCTCCTTCAAAACCGACCCAACTCCCCAATTAATGAGAGGATCCTAGACGCAGAACATTTCAGCAGCATATCTGTAATTGCAGAAACAACAATGAAGATCTGCAAATTCTTCTTGGATAGCACTAGGTCAACTTTGCCTAAGATCTCACCATTTTTGCTACCTTCACTCTACAGAGCAGGTATTATTTATTTAGAAGAGTACAATAACAGCCAAAGCGAAAAGGCGTGGCTCTCCTTGTGTGTATTAAAGGACACAATGGGGGTGATTAATGGCCGATGGAAGGCAGCAGGTAAGTACTAGTCTGAGTAATACTAGTATTAATGACTGATTCTAGATAATATAGGAGCTTTCTTGAAGATTCTAGAGGCTAGGGAGGCTACATATCACTAGGTGATAGATGGGAAAACACTTTTACAGTAATCATTTGATTAGCTATCATGCTTTCTGTTTTTATCTTATCATAATACTACTTAATGCCGCAAAATAGGCTATAAATAAAAGCTAAATTCAGCTCGTACGACACTAGAAGAAGCAAAAACAGTATAATGATGTCTGCATTTACCTTGCAGCAGTCTAGGTGGTACTAGCAACACTGTTAGGCTGATGGAATGCAAATACGCCACCTCCAAGCTTTCAAAGAAAGATTAAGGTAGCTCTTTTCCTCTCCGATTAATAATTTATTTGGAATGTTTTATACCAGTCCTTTCATTGCATACACCACCATATAATTTATTGATTTAGAAAATGTAGCCCCCAAAGATTCTAGAAATGTGCGGCAATTCTTGATCATTAATCACATACTAAAAACAATGAGATATGCCTAGGGAAATGGATTACATAGCGTATGACGCACCCGCACTTGGATCCTCGTACGACCCGCCGGACTGGCCTTGACGTCGTCCTGGCCTTAGCGTATGACGCTATGTCTAAGCCCATTTTCGGCCGCATCTAGGGCGTATGGTAGCCAATAGCTTTAGTCTTTTAAGCCCTTACATAAAAAAGCCAACTAGTCTACAAAGCTCACCACCAATTGTTGTCCATACTTTGTCGGCCTTCATGTCCCGCCATCGACCGCTGCGATCCCGACAGAGAGCAAATCGCCGAAAGGATTGATTGGTAACGATTTCTAGGACCAAATTTCGAAGCATTACGTTTTCTAATCATATCGGCGTTTGCATTATTCAGAGACATATCGGTAATATCATGACGCCAATATTTGGTTAAGGGGTATATATATCTTAGAGCAGCACAGAGACACATGTAAGTTCAGAAAACACCAGTTCTCGTTAACAAGGTATCGTCGAAGTTTTGCGAACCACCAAGAAGATGCCTAAAATTATCGTTATCACTGGAGCCAATCGTGGTATTGGCCTCCAGCTTGCCAAATCTTTGACTGCCCAGGGACACCGGGTCATTGCCGTTGTGAGAAATCCAGACGCAGCAACAACTCTGAAAACGTTTCCACATATCCTTGGGATCGTGAAGGGCAAGATGGGAGATCTTGCTTCCCTCCCTCGAGTTGCAGCAGATATTGCGAAGCTTGCTCCTGAAGGTATTGATGAGCTTTGGAATGTATGTGCCAGTCTTTTCTCAATCTCTACCCCCCTCCTAAAAAAGGATGCTAGTAGCTAATTGTTATTGCTCCTTTTTTCTCTTTAGAATGCAGGCCAATTAAGTCATCGTGGACCCCTTACGGAGGTCGATCCAGTCAAGTATCGTGAGGACCTAGAGGTTAATGTTGTTAGCCCTAGTGCTTTCACAAACTACCTCTTGCCTCTCCTCCGAAAACGTCAAACGAAGAAGATAATATTTATGTCTTCAGCCATGGGTTCAACCATAATTGCAGAGAAGTTTATCAGAAGCAGACTAAAGGGCGAGAATCCTCCTGTCACGGAGGACTTCCTTGAAACCATGCCCTACTGTGTCGGCAAGTCTGCACTTACTATGCAAGCTCTGGTAAGTTGTTTTACTTAATTGCTTAAAATTCTCTTTAGTTGTTATTATTTTATCCATTTTATACTAAATTATTTGTTAGGGTTGGCATGGCACTCTCTTTCCAGATGGATTCACAGTCATTGCAATCCATCCAGGCTGGTAGGTTCTAATATCTCTTACCTTACCGACATTGATATGATGGACTGACTAGCGTGCAGGGTTCAGACGGACTTGACTGGTGGGCCTGGGCGAGCAGCTCTTACGACTGAGCAGTCAGTTACTGGTGTGTTAGAGACAGTTGGCAATGCAAAACATCAGGAGGAATTTGTCTTGTATAACTATAATGGACAAACATTACCTTTTTGAAAAATTTCATTATATGGTTATCTTCGGAGAATTAGGGAAATGAAGGTAATGGTGATGTTGGAGTACAACCAGGATGACAGATTCATAGAGAGAGAAATGAAGACACTGGCAGGACTCGATTGGTCTATAAAAGAGGAAAAATAAGTTTGATTTAATATATTTTGATTCTATTATGCATAGGCTACCCCAGCTCTGGGCCTCGTAACCTCAATTGGATTCGCAAGCTTCAAATGCCTCTTCACTACGGATCCAGGAGTATAACCATCCACCTCCCCTAGCTTTAGTCCTCGCCCCCCCATGCTCCTGACCAGTGTTGATAGCGGCGCATTAGAGCCGGGACCTTGCAAGGACGGTGCATCAAAGGCCTTAGCAGTCTCAATTGGGTTTAATGTCACTGTACGCCCCAGCTCCCACCATCCAACAAAGGTCGGTATGATAAGGATGACGAACACAGTCGTAAGGACGGTGCTTGAAATGAGAAATCGATATTCAGAGTGAAACACATTCACATTACTAGTTTGTTGCATTGTCAGAAACTGTGGCGCTGGGGTAGTATTTGTAGTGCGGTATGGAAAGTCTTTCGCGACTAGAGAGAGTCGAAATGCCATTTCATTGAGAGAATTCAGGATATGTGAGGTTGGGTCTGCCCAGTTTGAGCGACATGCGGCAGGGGAAGAGATGCCAGCGCTACCCCCTGATGGGGTCAAGGGAATTGGTTCGAGGAATTGGTTAGACAATGTATCTGGCAGAGTCAGATAGTACCCGATTCCACCACCAAAGGTGTACAACGCTTGAGAGGCGAAGAGGTTGTTGGCTGCAAGGTAGAGGCCGCCGATAGTCCAGCCCACATAGTCGCTACCGCCATCCGTCCCAGAGTTTGGTGGCGGTGGTTGGAATGAAAGCGTTGTTGCATTGTTAGCTACATCACCTAATCTCAGAGTACTTCCGTTGATGACAGTGACAGGGTATAGTAAGGTAGCCGGGAAAAGGGAGCAAATCCTCTCTGTCCGGACGCCAGTGCAGTCAGTGGCGTTGCTATTGTCCGTGTAGGCTATATCTAGAGTTATTTGACTAGAGATAGTATCGGCGGTATCAAGACTAGACTTAACACTAAATGGAGAGACTGATTCGTTATCAGGGTCCGTAAGGTTATACTGTATTGGCGCGCCGATAGTGGTGCATTTAGCTGAAAGCCCGCCAGCTGCAACATAACCTATGCAGGTGTCCTTACAACCCGAGAAGCCAGCATTTATAGGAGCTTGACTGTTGTAATCATTGAAGACCGAAATCATCGGCTGTGTCATTACCTGTTGGGTACTTCCCCGGCTGGCTTGAAACCCTGTGTAGCCCCAAGGAATCTCAGGTGCAATCTGAGCTGTAACATTAACTAGAGATGTTCTTGGGACACTGATGACGCTTGAAGCTCTCTGAATTAGAGGCTGGTCGATGACCATGACGGTCACGGCGATGCTAGCAAGAGCTACGAGATTGAACTGTCGACCAGCGAACAATGCCTCCAAAAAGCCATCAGCGTGAGCCCATTGATCATGCAGATCTTTAACCGTACTGCCCCTCAGTATTTTGCGCCACCATGCTATCTTCACGCCTTCATGAAATGCAAAGCGTGCAAGCATGTTGGTCCCGGCCATGAGAAAGGCAAGATAGACCGTCGGGGACAGAGTCCAGGTGTCAGTAGGCTGGTCGTCTGACACTACAAGAACTACAA
The DNA here is from genome assembly GCA_002812745.2 of Scytalidium lignicola. NCBI lineage: Eukaryota > Fungi > Ascomycota > Leotiomycetes > Scytalidium > Scytalidium lignicola. Next base: position 36,103 of record NCSJ02000354.1, read on the forward strand.
TCGAAGCAACTATACATGCCAAACAACCGCAAAGAGCCAGAATACCTCGAAATGGAAATCGTCTCCAGAATCCAGGGGACCACACATCACCTGCGCTGCCGTACTTTTGAAGTCCATCTCTTGTCGAATCTGATTCTGACTCGCTGATCGGCTTATACAGGTTTCCTGTACTTGATACAGGATGGACTTCCACACCGCTCACCATTGGAGCTAGTTTCCTTGGGACCGTGTGCTCTCGTCGGACTGTATGCGGTTGAGAATTCGGGCTTTGCCCATCGTCGCCAACTGAGTAAGGTTCCACATCCGCCATCAAGCTGCCAGACTCAGCCTGTTGAGCCATGGCGATGGTGATATTGATTGCAAGCGAGTGTATAGATCTAAAGTGAGCTGCTTTCCTCGCAGAGCGCGACTTACGGAAATATCAAAGCAGCTGTGGTGTGACTAAAATCCGCTAGAAGCCAAACATCGTAATTACTGTAATGTGTTTTGCAGCTTATTTGAGGGGCTGAGATGCTGTGCCGCAAACTTGAATCTGGCTCTGCAGAAAGAGCAACCAATGAATCCCTTAACAGAACACCACAACACCACAGCCCCAAAAGATCCATGACTTTAACCTGCCATTTTAAGGAGTAAGCATTTGAGCGACGAGCCGCAAACACTTCTTCTGTCCAAGGGGAGGCGGCCTTTTGTGTTGAAACGGCTCGAGCCCCTTAGAGGAGCCGCTCAGAAAATTAAATATAGCTACGGCGGCACAGCAGAAAAATATGTATCCATGCCCCTCTTTACATATTACTCTTTTATTATCATTATTTCTTCACTTTCTCTTCTCTCGCATCTGCACTTCCTCTCAAGCTCAAAGGGCCTGTAATTGATGACAATGCACACCAATTGTTTCACGATCGCGCACTTTCTACTTGCCACCATTATTACAGTGGCATTTCCAGTTCAATGCAAGCAAGCCACAAAGCAAGGCTTCACATTTCCAAGAGCATCGGATCCTTCTGTTCCTAACGTAGCCAACATGACAGTGCGCCAAGGCGATAGAATCATCGTGGAATACACCGAGCTACCGTACACGACTACAGTCAGTATCAACCAGTTTTGCTATAGCTCCGTAAGCGACGCCATTGGAAATGAGACCTCTAATTATGATTATGTGCACGCGACTGGTCCTTGTGAGTGATACCTCGAACAGTTTAAATGGACTTTTATATGTAGTTCAATCGTGATGCAGCTTTGCAAATGCTAACAAGTGCGGCTGGAAAATAGACGACAACACTGGCCGGATTCAGTGGGATTTCACTAACGATTTCGGGCACGGCTTCTGCCAATTCGTGCTCTTTAACAGCTCTATTGCAAGCTGTTCAGTGGGCCTGTTCAGTGTGTATTCCATGGCCCTAGACCCGAATTATACCATTCCACTCTTTTATTCCCCTGTGTTCGAGGTTCTTGCGCAAAACACTACACAACCTCCTGTGGAGTGGATAAACGGCAACGCAACGGCGAGCTCGAGTCTATCGTCGTCGATCGCTTCAACAACAGTATCTGTTACTTGTCCACAATCAGGAATTCCACCAGAACCTACACCGAAATATCCCCGGACACTTGATTTCTGGCCGCCTTTAGGAGAGAACGTTGTGTTTCCGGTCTAGATGCTCGGCTGCTACTGCAGACTCGATACAGAGATAGAATACCATTCGATGGCAGTTGTTTCCTAAAGAGTGTAGAAGATGTGGAAGAGTGCGATTTTAACAACAGCTGTGATGGTTTGTCATATCAGCTTAATTTGTCGTTTGACCCTCTTACACATACATCCTAGTCAAGTATCCTAGTAAGACTTTAATCAAGTTAAAGTTAATAAGCTACTGACATATAATATAGCCTTGATGGATGCAGACATCACTCCCAAGGCAGTATGGAGCTCGCTTGAGTTGGCTACGTGTAGTAGGCCCAAGTTTTGTAAGGTAGATCAGCTGGGGGACGGTACCACTTTGATCCTGTAAAGATACCATACCAATACATTTAACACATTTATATTCACATTCATCTATATGATATAAGTGCAGTATTAATTTACCACGTCATTTCTAGAGCTATTTATTTGGTTCTCCTGAATAGTCTCATTGAAATTAAAGCAAAGCTTGTGGCTGGAGATACTCTCGTATCTGAGGATCTTACAGGCCTATTTATTTTGACTTTAGCTCAAAGACATAGCAATCTAGGAAATCAACTTAATAGAGGTGGTCTCTTACAATAATTTGTTGGTGGAGTGCGGGTGCACGGGTGTAGCGGGGATATATAACTGTTTTGCTTTAGCTCGCTCGCGTAGAATTTGATGTGGAATCAATGTCAGATTACTCAAGTGCCGATCAATCACAACCAAGCAAAGCAAATCAAGGGGTTCCAAATCTTTTGTGCACTGCCATTTCATTTGTCAGGGAAGCTATTTAGCTGTTTTTGCGGATCTTTAATTTATTTGCTCGCGCCGACGTCACATCGATTACTTCTTTTTCCACCCATCTTTTATTTTGAATCGCGAACAAACAAATCTCGACTCAAGCACTATGCATAACGAAGCTGCCGTTAGAGAAGCAATTCTAGCTGCTGCCTCAGAAAATTCAGCTTTGCTTGTCCAATTGTCCTCCACCAGCGAAGCTCCTAGTCTTCTTCAGGCTCACAATATACGTCTATCTCATCTTCGCGAGGCCGTTACTTCACAAACCACCGTGATAGACAAGCTCAAGGAAGATGTCGACGCCAATTCCAAACGACACAAGAAATTCCGCAATTCCATCACCCGACGGTTTTTCTACCGCGCAATCAACAATCGAGATAAGTTCGAGTCGAAGGCCAGCAATGCAGAGCAAGATTACTTCTCAACTTTGACTGCTCGAAGTAAGGCAGAGGAACGACTTGAGAATCTCCGAAGGGACTATAACGAGGCTGTCCAAGCCCAGAAACCATTAGAGGCAGCCGCAAAAGAGCACGAAGAAGCTCACGGAAAGATCGATACACTGTATGATAAATTATTTCGCGGGCCTACCCCTGGGTTTGTGACCGAGGATCAAAGAGAAAACGCATATTATGCGGCGAGGAAGACAAATGAGCAGACCAAGCAGAGAATACTAGGTGCTAGACGTGCAGTGAGGGTTCTTGAAGTAGCAGAGTCGAGCGTTAATCGAGCAAAGATCCAATTAGAGAGCGCGAGAAGAGACGCACACGATAGCTGGTTGTTTTTATCTGACACCATCTTGGGGTTAAGACGCAGCGATGAGAGACTTTCTCATGCACTGCTTGCAGTAAACCGTGCCAAGGAGCATCTGAAGCCTCTTTCGCCAGAGATGCTGTCGATAAAGCACACCATCGTTGCTGACCTTGGAGCGTCAACTAGCATCAACGAGACATTTTTTTCTAAGAGCGGTATTCTTGCAGCAATCGTCGCGTCACTCGAGAGATTATCGGATACCATGGAAAGGATCAAGAAATTCATCGAAATGGCTAAGGAGAGAGAGAAACAAGGCCTCGGGGAAATTAAAGTTACCGCGAGAAAACTAGAGGATAGTCGACAGGAGCTTGAGTTCCATAGGAAATCCATTTTCGAAAAAGTTGCTGGCTTCGGAGAGGCGGCACCAGCATATAAGGAGTGCTGTGATCGTACAAATGCATTGTGTTACGTTGTTCAGGACACACACAACCATGAGCATGAGATTGATCACCAATTAGAACAGATGCCGACAGAAGCAGCGCCGGATTATGAGTCTCTGGTGAATAAATATCGGGTGTCGAGAGAAAAACATGATGATGTTGCCCCTGAGTATCCTATGGGAGAGCCTTCCGCACCTGCGGCAGTTAACGTGTAGCTGCATATTTTGTTTTGGATTAGAATGGTGAAATAACATAATAATACTTAAACCAGTCAGAGGTAGAGCTCTCAACGAGTCGGATCGATTTGGATTTTAATTATAGACATGTTTTATTAGAACTTAATTACTATATATCGATTTTATTATAAATTAGTTATTAAATTATATAATAGTTTTCTTTGATTCAAGTAAAACCTAGTAAAGATTATATAAATTTATTGAATTCTGTTTGTGGTCCAGCCTGGCATTAAGCCACTCATTCTTCCAATCGACATATCCTACACGCCCTGCTTGTTGGGAAAACGCACTGTATTATATTGGTTTTGCCTTTGTATTTCAAGCCTATCTCAGATCAATTTACTTGAGACTGTAGGTGACCTATTGTATTAGCCAACCCATTAATTGACACCATTAGCTTAGTTGGCAATGTATTGTATTGTCACTACCATCATGAAAGTCCCAGTTCCTCTTTCCTGACCATAATACTTTACTCAACTAAAGGCATGATTCATAAAGACACAGAAATACAAGGCAAAACAATCTTATAAACTAGTTGGCAGTATTGACTATATACATTGAGATCAGTGAAGGTATGTTCAACCCCTTGGTTTGCTCCTTGTCAGAAACCTGAATGAACCGATACAGGTACATTAGCTATGGACTGTAGACAAATTGAGTCTTCCAAAGAAAAGAGAATCAAAGATCGTGGCTATATATAATTGACGAGTTTATAAACACTGCGAATACCAGTCGTTGGAGTATTTGCAAGTAGATCCGGACTGGCAGCAGTTAGCTCCGGTCCAGCCCTGTCCACCGCATTGGCCGTACAGGGCAGAACACTATAAAATATAGTTAGTTAAATGGCCATCAACGAAAGAATTTGATACTGTGAAAACTTACTGAGCCGCCTCCNGGATGGTGRTGGTGGTTGGTGGTGGAGGGGGAGGAGTCGTAGTGGTGGAAGTTGTGGTCGTGGTCGTGGTCGAGGTAGTTGTAGTTGGGGCAGGCTTTGACGAGGTGGTCGTCGTGGTAGTCGTGGTCGTGGTGGATGTGACAATGACCTTTGCTGGAACAGAGAAGCTGCTGGTGGTAGGGATCACCGGCTTCGCTGAAGTGGTAGCTGTCTTCTCGGGAATGGTGGTCTCGACCACGATGACGGAGCTGGTTGGAGCACCTGGAGTGTATGGAACCGTGGTGGTGCCAATGGGGGAAGCAACGCCGGTCGACAGGGATCCATCAGGCATCAGAACGACAGTGGCCACCTCGGTGACCAGGACCTCGTTGGTGACGAGCCTAACAGCCACATCGCGGACCTCGACCTTGTACTGAGGGGCTGCAACGACTTCCTTGGCCAGCAAAGAAGCTGCCATAAAGGCAAGGGCGGTGGTGATCTTGGAAGACATTGCGATGAAGGTGTGGAGTTTTCTTAAGATTGTGGGTGTGGTAGAAATAGACTTTTCAGGATTTTTCGAGACGTGTAGGTGAGATTGTACAAAAAGATTGGATCTTGAAGCTTTCTAATTCTTTCGATCGTGCGTGGTGCTGCTCAAGGACTTGCTGGAATCTTTTGGTAGTAGCGTGTCTCTTTTGGATAGCGATAGCTGGCGGTGCTGAAGTAGCGGGGAGGAGGATTGGACACAAGAAGCGTAGTGATTCAATCAATGAATGTCTGTCTCTACAGTTGGATGGACGAAGGATAGATGGACGGAATAGATCAATATTCCCAAAGAGCGAGCGAGGCGAATCTGAAGCTGTCTTTCAAAGACGCAGGGAATTCTAAACTTCTGAAAAAGAGTGTGGGTGCTGGAACAGACAAAGTCCGAATCTGTGAAGGAGGGAACAGAAACAGGATGAAGAGAGGGAAGAAAAGAAGGGAAGAGAAAATCGACTGAGCCAGCGAGAGGGCGGAGAGATATATCGTGGGAGGGCAGCTGGAGGCGCGCGAGGGAAGGGCAAGTGAGATCCACATGGCTCCCCTGTGAGGGCGTGTAGTGGTGGTACGTACTTTGTAGTACATACAGTACGGAGTATGGGTGTATGTGGTACCGGTCGTACAAGTACCAAGAGGCCCAACCGACGTGTAGCAGGAGTGGGTCATCACTCATTAGGCTCTGGCAGGTCGAGCCGGGGGCCGAGTATCCTCAGTGCCCTGATTGCCTGGGTGAGTGAGTGAGTGAGTGAGTGAGTGAGCACACTCCCAAACATTGCGGCGGCTCCTTTTCCTTCTTCACTTTGGGTCGTGGAAAAGGGCTGTTTGGGCAGGCTGGACCCGTCCCTGCATGACCCTGTGCCTGTCAGAGTTGCTGTTTGCCCCCAAGGGCTTATCCGTGCGATGACAGGGCCCAAGGAAGGGGG
>NCSJ02000355.1:0-41928 GCA_002812745.2 Scytalidium lignicola
CCCCTGCTCCTGCTCCTGCTCCTGCCCCTGGCCCTAGTAGTCCTTGTCGTATTGTGCCGGCCTTAATTAGTCCGGTTGGTTCATTCCAACCTGGTGGTGGTAAGTAATCTCTTCCCTAAGCTGTACGAACTGTAACTAACTGTTTGAAAGCTGGCCCTGCTGTTCCTGCCCTTGCTCCTACTCCTGCTCCTGCTCCTGCTCTTGCCAGCCCCTTCCCAGCTGAAAGGCTGCATAACCTTATGAAGATGTTCTAGGACTATGTCTCAGAGGCTGTAGAGATGACTCATTCTGAGTGGAAGTACTGTTGAGCCTAGCTTTAAATGGAACTGGCTACGTTGGCCGTAGCCAGTGACGAAGAGAAGGAGTGAAATCCTATAAAAGGTTTTAATTAGGGTGTATTATAAAATTGATTTTCTTTTTCCCTTTCCCTTACACTCTTAAAACGTTTTGAATTATGATATATGTAAATATTAAACCATAAGATCATTCAGAACTTCAGGATATACTACATTAGTAGTTGTAGTAACTCTTTCTGGCAAAAGAATGGATAAACCTCTTACAAAAGTAGTTCAAGAGACTGTTATATAAAACTGACTATGTGTAAAGACAAGGCTATATAGATTAAGGCTAACTCTGTTAAATGATTAGCCTTGAGCTTTGTTTATAATCATAGCAAAACATACTCGAAAGGGGAATTGCTTATAGTCAAGTGTAAACGGCAAATCAACCTCGTTAGAAGAGAGCTTGATTCAAGGAATTGTACGTTTTTAACCGTCAAAATCACTCTTTAATAACTAACCCTTGATCGTATATACCTATAAAGTGGTTATAACCATTCGACTACCATTACATAACCCTTCAGCAGGATATAGGTTGTACATCAACATTACTAGGACATTAACCTTTAGTGTAAGCTTAGAAGAGAGTAAATATGAGAGTTTGATTAACTATAACATTTTTACAAGGTATTGATGTAAACTATCATCTTGTTCGTTTATGTTAGCCGAATCTATAGACATGTAAGAATACTCAACTCTTGGAAACTACTTTAAAACCTTTGTATTCAGCTCTTTCATTATATAATTTAACGTTGTAAGTAAAGTTTTACTGTGAAAAGCATTGAATTCAGTAAAAGTATATTCAAGCAAAGATGTAAGGTATACACTCTTGAATAACTTATTCAAGTTAATATGTTTAAGAACCTCATCTGGAATGGAAACAAGCCTATTTAAGGTTGTATTATAAGGTAATGACTTAATCTACTAAACAAAGTTAGCTTCTCTGTCTTTAAGTTGTATATGCATATTGATGGTTAATTATAACTTCTTTAAGCAAGGTTATATAAAGGAGCATTGTAAACAAGTGCAAATGACATTTACTTGAGTTCCTTTTACTACTACCAGCAAAATCTAGGCGAAATCGTTATCAAGGATAATAAGAATGCCCTCAAACAAAAGGTTCTAGCCTTCTATGGACTGTAAATCATACAATAACTAGTGAACAACCTTAAAGCAATACTTGTGTTGTATAAGAACTTTGTCTTATATGATCAAATCCACTTTACAGATTATGGTTGCCAACTTACTCTTCTTTGCAATTGTACTTGTAAATGATTCATTTAGTTAAATTGGTATTTGAAATTGAGAATAAGCTATACAACCTCCTGGAAGCAAAAGTGTAACAATGCTTATAGAAGCTATACATAACACATTCTTGTTTAATCTATGAAAGTAATAATATATAGTCTTGTAAAAAAAAGGTCTTGCTAATTCCTCTAGGCCTTTGCAGATAGAAATAGGCAGTTTACAACTTGTTTTTGATTGCTGTAATAATAGTATCAAAATACTAACGTTGGTTGCTGTTCAATTGATCTTGTATATCAGTAGCTAAAGACTCTTCTTATATAGGATTATATGTAAGTTCAGTAAAATTGAGCAAAGACTAATCAAAACAGGGTATAAGCATGTGAAAGTGTACAAGAGTTCTTTAGAGATCATGTAGTTTCTTGTTAAGTAAATATAATCCATAATCATACTCAGGGTTTTGTAATACTAATAAGAATCTTACATTGTAAAGAGACTTTAAATAATGTTGTAAATCATCATATATCTAGACCTTGAAACACTTTTATACAGTTATAAGCTCACCGATTAACTATGCTTGCAAGCTAATTAAGAATGTAATCTGTAAACTACTTCTTAAATCAAACTGAATTACTTCTTCAAAGTAAGAAAACTATTCTTGATTGTCATCAGTTAAACCTTTAATAATACACATTGCATAATATGTAAAGTATTGTATGCTATCAACTATATACAACTCTTTAAATAACTTTAGGCTATAAACATGTGTAAGTAAGAGTTGTAAATAATATCTCTCTTTATGTGCTAGGTTACAATAATACATACAGCCTATTGCTTAGCCTTGTTTATAGTCCTTCCAAACCTTAAGCTTTTCATCCTACATAAAGTAGTTAGGAAACTCTTAATATAAGAACTTATGACTGTATATAAAGCTATTATTATAGACGTGTTTTGCAAGATCTAAGTCAGTACAATTATCCTCTGAATTATACTTAAAAAAGGCTATTAGTTTAGAATAAGAGTTTTCAGCTATATTCATAATCTAATCTAGTTTTATATCATCCTTAAAAGTAATCATATATTCTCCTAGAAGGTGTACAAGTAAACATGTTATTAGTAGCTACTCCTGATAAGTTGAATATTTTATCAATCAAGCAATAGCTTTTATAAGGCTAATATAATGCACTTGAATATATTATTCAATTTTATCTTGCTAGTTTTTAACTGTAATAGTAAAATAATCATAGCCTTTGTAAACATATTTGTAGATATACTTTACAGCTTGTACTATATTACATAACTCAATGTTAAGGTGATAGTTGAACTTTTGGAGTAAGTACAAGTTATAAAGAATAATCCAACAGTTATCACTTGTAATTAACTGGCTGAAAGTGTCTAATTTGTCCACATATGTTTGATCATCATTCTTATGGTAGTATAATGGATATTCATCTTCAGAAATAATAGTAATGTTTGTAAACTTCTTTAAAAAGTACTTTGAATAACAAAGTAGTTCAGCAGTTGTTTTATACTTCATACAGGGATTTTGAAAGTAATCTGGACTGTATATACTATATATCATGTATTTAATCACCAAATCTTGTAAAATACTATGAGGATTACAAGATGGATTTAGTATTTTTGCACAGATAAGTTCATTAATATAGTCTAGAATAAGCTTAGTTATATGGTATTTGGTGAATAAAATGAAGTGTATATAAGGTAAACTATGTTTTTGATATTCAATTGTAAAATAGTAACCTTCTTAAAGGTTAAAAGCTTTTACCTTGAGTTCCTTATATAACTTGATCTTTTTAGCCTTAAAAACATAAGTAATCAAATCAGGGTAGTTCATAACTGACTAGCTAAGGAGAAGATTATCTTGAATCTCTTGTTAATTAGGATTCACAGTCATAATAATGAAGTATGTAGGTTTTCTAAAATAACATACTAAGGCTATTGAATCTTGAAATAACTGTTATATATGACGATTACTCCTTACAAACATAGAAGGAAGTATGATATGATAACTTAACTCAGTTACATTTGTATCTTCTAATTGTAAAGCATTATGTACAGACTAATACAGATTAGTTCACAATTGATTTTGATGATTATGAAGTTAATCAAGCTTGTAAGTTTTGCAATATACATAAGAATCAACAACATATTACTGAAAGAGTTAATAATTGTAAAAGATAAAAGAGAATTGATTTTTTTGAAGGTATAAATGATAATGAAATTATATTTGTTGTATTAATTGTTTGTTTTTGTTGTTATCCTGATATTCTAAGTTATAATGCCAATTATAATTATCATAAAGGAATAATAATATATAATATAATAATATGTAAAGAGTATAACTTGTTAGAATTTAGGTTAATCAAGACATCTTACTACTTTCACTTTAGTTAGTTAATATAATATCTTTAGACTTGAATTCGCTGAATTCCTTAGGAATGATTTTAATAATCTTATTACACATAAGAAGATTAATATACCTTAAATAATAAGTGCCTTCTTCAATTAACTCTATTTGAGGGTTCAAACTCAGTCAAAAGTACTTTAATTGTATAATCATATGTTCAGAGGCTATTTTGTATAAGTGAATAAGAAGGTTACAGCTTGTAAGCATAATATGAAGCTTGTGTAATAATATTCAATTCAACTTAGGATTTTGATCAAATTGAACATTTGTAATATAATCTGAATTATAAAAGAATAATTGAGTGAATTTAAGTGTTTCTGAAGAATAAACTAAATTTAAAAGTCCTTGTAAATGATATAACATATTATGAATCAAGAAACAGGTTATACTACCTCCTCAATTATTAGTATACTTGTCATTAGTATAGTTTACAAACGTAAAAGCAAAAGCAAAGTTATATCTTCTTATTTAAGACTGAAATGCTTTTGCTCATGGATTGTCTTTCATAAACAAGTTTTTCAACAACTAAGGCAACTCACAAAATGACTCCAAATTCAATTTCCTATTCTTACAACAACTCATGGACGTCTTCTCTGGCTAAAGTAACATTTTACAATATGTATACTTATTGCTTATTCATCTTATGTAATGAGGCTCAACAAGCCAAAATACAAATATAAAGCCTTTTGGCATGTTTTGTGATCATACCACCCTCTGAGGAAGTTCTTGTAAACTTGTAAAAGTTGTACTTGAGGTTGTACTGGAAAGCAAAGAAGGTGGAGAAGGTGGAGGAGGTGAAGGAGATAAAGGAAGTTCAACAGTAAGAGGGGTAATTGAAAGGGTTTCATAATTCTGGATTAACTCTGAAGTGTACAATTATACTAGTTGGACAGGAATTACAAATCAATTCAATTGTCTTCTCTTATTTGAAGGTAGTAAAGTATTATAAGCCTATCAAGTTTGTTGTAGAGCATTTACATCAAACTCTTCTAGTATAACTCGATCTCAATTTTAACAACAACGTTCTTACAATTTGTCAGTATTTAAGTGTACAGAGTATAAAAGGAAGTAATAGTATACTTTACAATCTAAGCAAATATTGTACAAACTACCCTGACATCAGTGAAGGAAGTATTCAGCAAGATGGTTTCTCTTACAGACCATACAATAGCTAGTAAGCAAGGAAGAAGGAACATAATATTAAGCTCTTCTACCTATTATTTTATTAACAATTAAGATGTTATAATTAAGAAGTATACTACTTTAAGTTATATGATTTCAAAGGCGTTAAGAAGTATAAAGGAGAGCTTATAATTAAAGATAGGCGGACTATAATAAAAAGAATATGTAAAAGTACGTTAAAAAGGATGTATAAAAGGGAAATCAACATTATATCATGATTCTTGAAGAGTATAACATGTGATAATTGATATACTGAAGAAAGGGGAAAGTAAGTAACTGTATGATATTCTACATATACCATGTTATCGATAACCCTTGAGAATACTAAGGCTGTAAGCTGAAGGGTTGATTGGATAGCTACATTACAAAAATAGTATAGCTTATAGTTGTGAATAACCAATAATATTAGTGAAAACAACTTTTACAGACCAATCAGAGGAAGAATAAAGGTGACGACTTACGTAAGGGGGTCCACAATCGGCGAAAATAGCTTTTACAGACTAATTAGAGGAAGAATAAAGGTGACGACTTATGTAAGGGGGTCTACAATGTTTTCGATATTATATAGACAAGTAAAGCTTGCTACTCGCTCCGCTCGTAGGTAAAGGGTGCTTCGCACCCCCTTAGTGCATGTGATATCTCATTACATAATCAGCTTCCCTTTCTTTTAACCACCTCCTTTATACGGCCTTAAAATAATGATATAACAATGGATTTGACTGTAATGAACTGTAAAAGAAGTTATTTTAGTTTAGTATGACAAAAGGAACAATAACCTTAGTTCTCTTTCAACAATATAACCATAGCTATTCTTAGTACTACTATAATATAAAGAATCAACTCTGAATAGAACTATAAGTTGTAACTTTATTGACATGTTAATATGTGAATAAAGACAATGAAATCAGATTATTATTAATTATAAAGTTATATATTACTACCTTTAAACCATCTTCTAAATCTTCTTTCTTTAGCATTTACAATTACTATTATTACTATTATTACTATTACTACTCTAAACTACTATCACCATTATTATTATATCTAACTTTGTTATTATTTCAAGTGTTATACTTTGTAATATTGTTTCTGTCCAGCAATTGGCTCTAATGCTAGTTGTACATGTTCTTGTCTTGTACGCTGGTCATGCTTTTAATAAAGACTGTATCCAAAACGATAAGGCTTTTATAGGCTAGATTTGAGGAGTTGAGAATGTCAGGGCAGTTATATACCGTCATTGTAAATCAGGTTATAGCTTATGGACAGTTTGTATGGTGATTCTTAGTCTGTTTAGTAGTAGTTGTTGTAATTGTTATTACAACTCTTCTAGCTCTTGGTGCAGTATCAAGTATTGTAAATGATATATTCTACTTATTTACAGACTGTAAAGGGCTAACCAAATAGTGTACAACAATCTCCAAGCTGCCTAAATTGTAATACAAGTCCTAGCTCTTGTTATTCCAGGCATGGCCCTAGCTAATAACTTTGGTGGCTCTCTTGGTACTCTTGCTCTTGCTCTTGCTCTTGCTCTTGCTCTTGGTCTTAGTGGTTCTCGTTGTGTTGCGCTGACCTTAATTGGTCTGGTTGGTTTATTCCAACCTGGTGATAATAAGTAATCTCTTCCTTAAGCTGTACAATCTGTAACTAACTGTTTGAAAGCTAGCCCTGTTGTTATTACCCTTACTCTTGCTCTTACTCTTGCTCTTGCTCCTGCTCCTGCTCCTGCTCTTGTTGGCCCTCTCCCAGCCAAAAGGCTGCATAACCTTACGAAGACGTTCTAGGACTATGTCTTGGAGGTTGTAAAGATAACTTGTTCTGAGTGGAAGTACCATCGAGCTTAGCTCCAAATGGAACTGGTTGCGTTGGCTATAACCAGTAACGAAGAGGAGGAATGAAATCCTATAAAGGGTCTTAATTGGGGTATACTATAAAATTGATTTTCTTTTTCCCTTTCCCTTATACTCTCAAAACGTTCTGAATTGTAATATATGTAAATATTAAATTATAAGATCATTTAGAACTTCAAAATACATTATATTAGTAGTTATAATAGCTTCTTCTGGCAAAAGAATAGATAAACTTCTTATAGAAGTAGTTCAAGAGATTACTACATAAAACTGACCATATATAAAGACAAAGTTATGTAAATCAAAGCCAACTCTATCAAATGATTAACCTTGAGCTTTGTTTATAATCATAGTAAAACATACTTAAAAGGAGAATTACTTATAGTTAAGTGTAAACAGCAGATCAACCTCATTAGAAGAGAGCTTGATTTGAGGAATTGTACATTTTTGACTGTCAAAATCATTCCTTAACAGTTAACCCTTGATTATATACACTTGTAAAGTGGTTATAACCATTTAACTATTATTACATAACCTTTTAACAGGATATAGGTTGTACATTAATATTACTAGGATGTTAACCTTTAGTATAAGCTTAGAAGAGGGTAAATATAAGAGTTTGATTGACTATAACATTTTTACAAGGTATTAATGTAAACTATCATCTTATTTGTTTATGTCAGTTGAATTTACAAACATATAAAAACGCTTAACTCTTGGAAACTACTTTAAAACCTTTGTATTCAACTCTTTCATCATATAATTCAGCATTGTAAGTAAAGCTTTACTGTGAAAAGCATTGAATTCAGTAAAAATGTATTCAAGTAAAGATGTAAAGTATATACTCTTAAGTAACTTATTCAAGTTAACATATTTAAGAACTTCATCTGGAATGGAAACAGGCCTATTCAAGGCTGTATCATAAGGTAATGACCTAATCCACTGAATAAAGTTAACTTCTCTGTCTCTAGGTTGTATGCACATATTGATGGTTAATTGTAACTTCTTTAAGCAAGGCTATATAAAGGAGTGTTATAAACAAGTGCAAATGACATTTACTTAAGTTCCTTTTATTACCACTAGCAAAATCTAGGTGAAATTGCTACTAAGGATAACAAGAACACCCTTAAACAGAAGGTTTTAGCCTTTTATAGATTGTAAATTATATAACAACTAGTGAATAACCTCAAAGTAATACTTATGTTGTATAAGAACTTTGTCTTATATGATTAGATTTACTTTATGAATTATAACTGTTAGCTTACTTTTCTTTATAACTATGCTTGTAGACAATTCATTTAGTTAAATTGGTATTCAAAATTGAGAATGAGTTATACAGCCTTTTAAAAGCAAAAGTGCAATAATGCTTGTAGAAGTTATACATAATATATTCTTGTTTAATCTATGAAAGTAATAGTATATAATCTTATAAAGAAAGGTCTTGTTAATTCCTCTAAGCTTTTGCAAATAGAAATAAGCAGTTTGTAACTTGTTTTCGATCATTGTAATAATGGTATCAAAATACTAATACTAGTTGCTGTTCAGTTGATCTTGTATATTAGTAGCCAAAGACTCTTCTTGTATAAGATTGTATGTAAGTTTAGTAAAATCAAGCAAAGACTAATCAAAACAAGGTATAAGCATATGAAAGTGTGTAAGAGTTCTTTGGAGATTGTATAATTTCTTGTTAAGCAAATACAGTTTATAATCATACTCAAGGTTTTGTAATATTAATGAGAATCTTGTATTGTGAAGAGACTTTAAATAATGCTGTAGATCATCATATATCTGGACCTTAAAATACTCTTATACAATTATAAGCTTGCTAATTAACTATACTTGTAGGCTAATTAAGAATGTAATTTGTAAACTACTTCTTAAATTAAATTGAATTGCCTTTTTAAAGTAAGAAAACCATTCTTAATTGTTGTTAGCTAAACCTTTAACAACATACACTGTATAGTATATAGAGTATTGTATACTATTAACTATATATAACTCCTCAAATGACTTTGGGCTATGAACATGTATAAGTAAGAGTTATAAATAATATCTCTCCTTATATGCTAGGCTATAATGATATATACAGCTTATCACTTGGCCTTGTTTACAGTCCTTCTAAACCTTGAACTTTCCATTTTATACAAAGTAGTTAGGAAACTCCTGATATNAAAAACTTATGATTGTATATAAAGCTATCATTATAAACATGTTTTGCAAGATTTGAGTTAGCATAATTATCCTCTGAATTACACTTGAAAAAAGCTATTAATTTAGAGTAAGAGTTTTCAGCTATATTCATAATCTGATCTGGTTCCATATCCTCTTTAAAAGTAATTGTATATTCTCTTAGAAGGTATACAAGTAAGTATATTATCAATGGCTACTCTTGATAAGTTAAATATTCCATCAATCGAATAATAGCTTCTATAGGACTAATATAATACACTTGAATATATTGCTCAATCTTATCTTGTTAGTTTTTAACTATAACAATAAAATGATTATAACCTTTGTAAACATATTTGTAAATATACTTTATAACTTGTATTATGTTATATAACTTAATATTAAGGTAATAGTTGAACTTTTAGAGTAAGTACAAGTTGTAAGGAATAATCCAACGGTTGTTATCTATAATTAGCTAGCTAAAAGTGTCTAATTTGTCTATATACATCTGACTATTATCCTTACAGTAATATAATAGATATCTATCTTCAGAAATAATAGTAGTATTTGTAAACTTCTTTAAAAAGTACTTTGAATAATAAAGTAATTTAACAGTTGTTTTATACTTTATACAAGGATTTTGAGGGTAATCTAGATTGCATATACTATATGTCATGTATTTGATCACTAAATCTTGTAGAACACTATGAGGATTATAAGATAGATTCAGTATCTTTACACAGATAAGTTCATCAATATAGTCTGGAGTAAGCTTAACTACATGGTATTTGGTAAATAAAATGAAGTGTATATAAGGTAAACTATGTTTTTAATATTCAATTGTAAAATAATAACCTTTTTAAAGGCTAAAAGCTCTTACCTTGAGTTCCTTATATAACTTGATCTTTTTAGCTTCAAAAACATGAGCAATTAAATCAAGGTAGTCTGTAGCTAACTAGTTAAGGAGAAGATTATCTTGAATCTCTTGTCAATTAAGATTCATAATCATAATGATGAAGTATATAAATTTCCTGAAATGATGTACTAAGGCTATTGAATCTTGAAATAATTATTGTATATGATGATTACTCTTTACAAACGTAAAAGGAAGTATGATGCAATAGCTTAACTTAATTATGTTTGTATCCCTTAACTATAAAGCATTATGTACAGACTGATATAGATTGGTTTACAACTGATTTTAATGATTATGAAGCTAATCAAGCTTGTAAGTTTTGTAATATACATAAGAATTAACAACATACTACTAAAAGAGTTGGTAATTGTAAAAGATAAAAGAGAATTGATTTTTTCAAAGGTGTAAATGATAACGAAATTATATCTATTATGTTAACTGTTTGTTTTTATTATTGTCTTGATATTCCAAGCTATAATACTAATTGTAATTACTATAAGGGAATAATAATATGTAATGTAATAATATGTAAAAAGTATAACTTGTTGGAATTCAGGTTAATCAAGACATCTTACTACTTTTACTCTGATTAACTAATACAATATCTTTAAACTTGAATTCGCCAGATTCCTCAGGAATGATTCTAGTAATCTCATTGTATATAAGGAGATTAATACACTTTAAATAGTAAGTGCCTTCCTTAATTAACTTTATTCAAGGGTTTAAACTCAGTTGAAAGTACTTTGGTTGTATAACTATATATTCAGAGGTTGTTTTGTATAAATGAATAAGAGGGTTACAGCCTATAAGCATAGTATAAAGCTTGTGTAATAACATTTAATTCAACTTAAGATTTTGATTAAACTGAACATTTGTAATATAATCTGAATCATAAAAGAACAATTAAACGAATTTAAGTGTTTCTGAAGAATAAGCTGGATTTAAAGGTCCTTGTAAATGATATAACATACTATGAATTGAGAAATAGGTTATACTGCCTCCTTAGCTATTAGTATATTCGTTGTTAGTATAGTTTATAAACGTAAAAGTAAAAGTAGAGTTATATCTTCTTATTTAAGACTAAAATGCTTTTGCTCGTGGATTGTCTTTTGTAAACAAGTCTTTTAACAGTTAAGGTAGTTCATGAAATAGCTCTAAATCTAATTTCTTATTCTTGTAATAACTTATGGATATCTCCTCTAGCTAGAGTAATGCTTTACAATATATATACTCATTGCTTATTCATCTTATGTAATGAGGCTCAGTAGGTTAAAATATAGATATAAAGCCTTTTAGCATGTTTTGTAATTGTACTGCCCTCTGAGGAGGTTCTTGTGGACTTGTAGAAGTTGTACTCAAGGTTGTATTGAAAAGTAAAGAAGGTGGAGAAGGTGGAGGAGATGAAGGAGGTTCAACGGTAAGAAGGGTAATTAAAAGGGTTTTATGATTCTGGATTAACTCTGAAGTGTGCAATTGCACTGGTTGGACAGGAATTACAGATCAATTCAATCGTCTTCTCTTATTTAAAGGTGGTAGAGTATTATAAGCCTGTCGAGTTTGTTGTAGAGTATTTATATCAAGCTCTCTTAGCATGGCTTGATCTTGATTTTGATGATGACATTCTTACAATTCGTCAGTATTTAAGTGTACAGAGTATAAAAGGAAGTAATAGTATACTTTACAGTTTGAGCAAATATTGTACAAACCACCCTGACGTCGGCGAAGGAAGTATTTGGCAGGATAATCTCTTTTACAGACTATACAATGGCTAGTAAACAAGGAAGAAGGAACATGATATCGAGCTTTTCTACCCATTATTTTATTAACAATTAAGATATTACAATTAAGAGGTATACCACTTTAAGTTATATAATTTCAAAGGCGTTGAGAAGCATAAAGGAGAGCTTACAATTAAAGACAAGCAGATTGTAACAGAAAGAACATGTAAAAGCATGTCGAAAAGGATGCGTAAAAGGGGAATCAACATTATATCACGGTTCCTGAAGAGCGTAACGTGTGATAACTGATATACTGAAGAAAGGGGAGAGTGAGTAACCGTACGATATTCTACGTATATCACGTTATCGATAACCCCTGAGAATACCAAGGCTGTAAGCCGAAGGGTTGATTGGATGGCCATATTACGAAAATAGTATAGCTTACAGTTGCGAATAACCAATAATATCGGCGAAAACAGCTTTTACAGACCAATCAGAGGAAGAATAAAGGTGACGACTTACGTAAGGGGGTCCACAATGTTTTCGATATTATATAGATTACTTAAGGAGCGGATCAATTCTTTCCCGCGGGGACCCCATCTCCAGGCTTTTGATGACTGTGACAATTTATTTTTAATTACAGGAGCTGCAACACTTTACCTGGCAGTGCGAAGAACAAACGAACCCGCATCTGCACAGTAAAAGAGCACATGATGACCATACCATAACGCCACAGCCTTGCGCAAAGCGAATATCGAAGATATATCCAACGCAGTGTGGTTTCGTCAACATCCAATGAGCAGCCCATCCAGTCAGGCAGAAGATAGGTCACATTTGCAGAGCGGAGATTGTTCTGATTCTGGTTATGGAGGTCATTTCGGCGCGCTCCGTCCAAGTGCTGTACAGGTGCAGCGATGCATCGAGACCGTAAAAGGCAAAAATAGAAGTCAAAGGGACCAAAACGACAGGCGAGGCGTAAATCAATATTGTACAGTATCAACACAAACAAACAACCAACAAAAGCTCCTCGGTGCGACCCCGGAGGATTGTATTAACTCGAACCACTCAAGTTTCGTGGGCTTGTCATGGGATGGATGGGACCATGGAGGAGTTTGCCAATAAGCGCGTGGTCGAGTTATCTTGGTCCCCTCGGGTTCTAGAACAGACTGAGTAATTGGTGTACAGTCGCCACGGCTCTAGACGCGCCAAGATTAGCCACAACAAACCCTTTCGGCCTTGGAAAGAGCAGAATCGGACCGGACACGAAGTTGTTCCGTAATGGTTCAAAACATGGCCAGGGCAAAGTTGCTGGATTCTATACTGGTAACTGCTGTCCAGTATTTGCTGATCCGGTAGAGGTAATCCTGGTTTGTTTTTGTTTTGGAAAAGCCGTGAACTAAAGTTGTAGATGGATACACCACTAGCAAATGCCGCTTCTGAAATCCATGTTCCCAATGATCTCTATATTTCATGCATTAAGGATCTCTTGGATCTCATTAGCATTTCTTTATCTCAAACTATTCCCACCTTGACACCACTAACCCCCTGGAAAAAAAAATCACTCTCATTGCTCCGCTCACGCCAGGCCCAACGCTTGGCTCCAACGCCCTCCGTGCAAATATGACCGATATGGCTGAGAGGGCGTCTTCTCGCGTTGGCATTGTGGCTCACAATCCGGGCATGGCCAGCATTTGTCAACAGTAAGCGGCGCCTTGGCCAGCGAGTGACTGCATCAGGTCGAGCAGATCAGCTTTTCCTCAACCAGATTCTGGCCCGACCCTGCAAAAGCCACGCGCTGTTGGTTTCTTAGTCTCTGTTGCTCCAGACTCGACCCCCTTCATCACGGAGGGATTGTGGAGAAAGGCGGGGGTAGCTATCCACGTCCCCTTCAAAAGTTTTCTTGATGTCGCCGAAGTAACTACGAGAGTACCATGTTATGTTCTGAGTATATAGCCGGTATGGCTTCCCCCGTCACCTGAGTGTCTTGGTGTTTCTTCTTTATAAGGGCCGAAGATCTTCTACATTATTGTCAAGATTCGAAGTTTTCCNTTTTTTTCTTCTTCTTCTATAATTCCTTCCTCTCTGATACCCAACTCTTGATCGGCGCGAGCCGTTTATCTATACCCAAACCTACATAATCGTTAGACCCGTTGCAACGCCAAGATGGCTGA
This sequence comes from Scytalidium lignicola, assembly GCA_002812745.2. NCBI lineage: Eukaryota > Fungi > Ascomycota > Leotiomycetes > Scytalidium > Scytalidium lignicola. The sequence continues at coordinate 14,015 of NCSJ02000355.1, forward strand.
CACGCAACCGACGCCAACATCGGCAGCAATCTTGAGAACGGACGACCTCGAGCGCATCGAGGCGCCTGTCACATGGAAGGCCTACCTGATCTGTGCTTTTGCATCTTTCGGTGGCATCTTCTTCGGCTATGACTCTGGATATATCAATGGAGTTAACGGTTCGGACCTCTTCATCCACATGGTCGAAGGGCCTAATGCCACGGCCTTAACTTCTCCTCACCAATCTGCTATTGTGTCTATTCTCTCGGCCGGTACTTTCTTCGGTGCTCTCATTGCCGGCGATGTCGCCGAGAGAATTGGCCGAAAATGGACGGTTATCATTGGCTGCTTCATCTACGCATTCGGTGTCATTATTCAGATCATCACGGGCCCAGAAGTCAACGCTCTCGCTACCATTATTGCTGGCAGACTGATCGCTGGTTTTGGTGTCGGATTTGAGAGTGCCATTGTTATTCTCTACATGAGCGAAATCGTACGTCTAGACAACTCTTTTAGATCCAGTCGCCTAATTTTTATAACTTGCTAATTGTTCTCAAGTGTCCTAGAAAAGTTCGTGGATCTCTCGTCGCCGGCTATCAATTTTGTATCACCATTGGTATCCTCCTCGCCTCGTGTATCGTCTACGGTACGGAAAATTACAGCGATACCGGCGCTTACCGTATCCCCATCGCTATTCAATGGATTTGGGCTCTTATCCTGGGAATCGGCTTGAGCTTCCTTCCAGACTCCCCGCGTTATTTCGTCAAGAGAGGGAATCTTGCCAAGGCTACCGACTCCCTTAGCAGGCTCCGTGGCCAGCCAGCTGAATCTGACTATATCAAATACGAGCTTGCAGAAATCGTTGCCAACGATGAGTATGAGCGCTCACTCATTCCATCGACAGGCTTTTATTCCAGCTGGCTTGAATGTTTCAAAGGTTCTCTCTGGGAACAGAAGTCGAATGTGCGCCGCACCATTCTAGGAACCTCCCTTCAGATGATGCAACAATGGTAAGTGATAAAAAAGGAATTTAAAGAGACTTTTATGATCCGCATTACTAATGACTGTACTCAGGACTGGTATTAACTTCATCTTCTACTACTCCACTCCATTCCTACAATCCACTGGAGCAATTAGTAACACCTTCCTGATCTCACTCATCTTCACGCTCGTCAACGTCTGCTCTACTCCAATCTCCTTCTATACCGTAGAGAAATTTGGTCGCCGTCCCCTTCTCGTCTGGGGTGCCTTGGGCATGGTCATCTGCCAGTTCCTTGTCGCTATTATCGGTGTCACTCAAGGATTCAACCATACCCACCTCAACGCTGCTGGTGATGCCCGAGCTAACAACATCCCTGCCGTTAACGCCCAGATCTCCTTTATCGCCATCTTCATCTTCTTCTTCGCATCGACCTGGGGTCCCGGAGCCTGGATCGTCATAGGCGAAGTCTTCCCATTGCCCATCCGCTCCCGTGGTGTTGCTCTCTCCACCGCTTCCAACTGGCTCTGGAACACCATCATTGCTGTCATTACCCCGTACATGGTCGGTGACCAATACGGAAATCTCAAATCCTCCGTATTCTTCGTCTGGGGTGGTCTCTGCACCGCTGCATTCGTGTACGCCTACTTCCTCATTCCAGAAACAAAGGGTCTCTCCCTTGAACAGGTGGACAGAATGTTGGAGGAAAGCACTCCTCGCACATCCGCTAAGTGGAAGCCACACGAGACCTTCTCCCAGGTTATGGACCAGAAGATCGCCCCTATTGACCAGGACGTTGAGAAGGGTGCTTACTAAAGTGGTTCTACATTGTTACCATCGAACCGCCCCCCCTCATATCCCTTAATTACATAAATCATAATTTTCTTCTCACAAATGTTTATTTGACGTAGCTAGTCAAGGGTGGGCAGATGGAAATTGCATGATGACTCTTCCTATAGTTTTATACCTTAAAACCCAAAATCAAACACATTTGCATGTTAAAGGGCGTCATCCAAAGGCTACGATTTAACTAAGAGTGTCCTATTTTAGTAGCTAACGATTAATAACTGAGAATTCAAAAGAATTTCTATTACAGTAATTCCTCGCTAAACTGAGAGAACCCGTTCTACTCGAAAATTTCCACAGTAAGATACAAGCCAAAATCTTAAAACAACTACTAACTTATACTGTAAAAAAGAAGGAGGAAATGAAATAATCCCCCATAGATTTATCTTTGCTCAAATCAAACTGCGGTACATTGGAATTTTAAAATAGACCGTAGTGCTGTACGTACTAGACGAGTGTTCAAGGGAGCTAAAATACGTAGCTTCTTGCCTAATAGCTCCTATTACTATCGATAAGTGTATAAAAAGAGAACAGTACGTATGAAACTCGTAAAACTTCCAAGTGCTCAATTTCTCGGCCGATTTTGCGTGTGAATTTCAAAGTTGCTTTCGGTGGAATGGTGCTGCTTCGGCTCCACAGGAAACACGGCACGGCACCCACGCGTCATGCATATACTATGCAAGTGCATCATCCGATGCTTGTGACTTGGAGGACGGATACGATAAGTTAATTGTCAAGGATCGTCGGAAGTGCTCCCCGTGTATCCTTCATCTTCCTATCATATCCGTATTTCATTATTAGCGTCTTTATTTTAATTAAATTAAATTAAATGAAGACGGTCCCCAAGACTCAAGCCAGTGATATTTCAGTAGAGAGCGTAAAGTTAAGCCTCACCGAAGTCTATTTCCATCTTCGGACCTGAGCAATCGCTGCTCCAACCTGAGCCGAGCCTGAACATGGCGATGACTCAGCGTGAACATACGTTCGAGGGGATCCTTTTCGTCCCCTTGAAAATCGGTAACAGTTTCCCTGTCATCTCTATATAAAACCTTTGTTAATACCTACTCCCTCAAACACAGTCCCCTCTTTTAACCTATCAAGATAATAGGTGGAGGTATCCGTTTTTGCTTCCCTGTTAAACATGCAAGGATCCGTTAAAGCCAGTTTTAGATCTTCTTCGGAGCCTGTTTTAAATCGCTCTGCTACCGTACACGTGACTAATAATTCAGCTCACAATTTATCGAACGTTACTAATTCAACGTAATCTTTATACAAGTATATGACTCAATTTACTAAATGCTTTTTCAACTTTGCTATCACAAGAACTCCCGCTCTACAAATACTTGAGTCTATCAACCTCTAGACACTTTCTAGTCATCTTACTATACACACAAGACGAGGCACAGTCTTCCTAGTAAGCAGAATACATTGTCCGGTGCTTGGTATCACATTAGATCAAGGGATATAAGGGGTATAGCAGTTAGTGTGGAAGACTTTTACCTTAGTATCATATTTTCTATACATAATGAGGATGAATACTTCCGTAGCACTTACGATATTTGCCGGCAAACAAGAATCAGCGGTGATGCTCTGAAGAGATGGAAATGGGATGGAAGAGAGACTGGTAGAAGAGTAGTAGTAATACACCCTGCCAATAATAAAATTTCCATCAGGCCCAGATGATCAGATTTCTCTAGACGATGTAGTGAATATGATGCCAAAACGCTAGGCTCTCCCTCCCCGTCTCATCCAACCAACTCAGAAAATTAGACGTCCGTCTCTCTGACTTTCAATGAGATGCATATCTCCCATCCGTTTTAACCATCCAAAGGTCGATACTTTGATTGTGCCTGCGAGGGCTAAAGAGAGACGCTGTCTATAAACTGTACATAAACATATTTCGCCTCCTTGCCTTTTTTGTTTTCTTTAAAAATTTGCAACTTTCTTTTCATTACATTCTTTTGCAGCCAGTCAATTTTCCGGGATCTGCTCCCTAATCCAAAGAATCAGCAAGACGAGGCTCTAAACCATCATTAAGCGCAGTACGAACAAGCCAGCGACAATGAACAGGGCTTGTTGAAGAACAAGAGTCGACTGTGCCCATAGACGAGCAGTAGGCGCAGCGTAAGTTCCGTCCTCAAGGCTTTGAGCTACCCCAGCTTTGTCGACAAATTCAATCCAGAAGTGTGTGATGGTTGTTGTCGTGATTGGCGCAAGCATAGCCGTCTGGATCCAATTATTTACATATCGACCGTCAGCTGGATTGATATATTGTGCAAGAACCCCCGATGACAAAAAACCCCCGACGATGATACAGAATTTCGTCTTGCCCCTCATTTGAGGGAAACGTGCCAGTTTCTGCTGAAGTAGCTTGAGATTGAGGCAGGCTTCGAACAACCACAGCAATGCCAGCTGCCACTCGGACAGGGAGTCTCCCATTCCAAGGAAGAATGCAGCTAAAGAACTCGTGTAGGACGAACCAAGGAGAAGGTCTGTATCTTTCCACGCACCTTCATCGCAGACCGTAATCATATGGTAAAGAAGTGCTAGGAACGTTCCCCACGCCGAGTTCAGGAACATTGGTCCTGATTTATGGTCTTTGAATTGACACCATAGATCCTTCCAGAACTGTACAAACTCAGATGGGTTTTGATCCCGGGGTACGGAAGCTGACGGATCCACAGGTAAAGCAGTTACAATGGGAAGATATATGAAGGTAAGAATGCTTGCCACAAGCTTAGGATGGTTTTTGCAAAGCAGCGCGGAGAGTTGTTGGAAAGGGTCCATGAAGTATCTTCCTGTGTTGTCAATGAAAAGCTCGAGAAACGGTAAAGTGCCATGTAACTTCGAGAGTATTCTATCACCGACCGGAACAGAGCTATCTGACGGAAATTTTTCAGAATTGTGGTGGCCAGAGTTAGATATTTCCAAGAGTGATTTGAGGATCTGAACAGCGCACGAATGTGAATTGTATTCGTTAGAAATTTTCTCAAGCAGATACCGAGGAGGATGCTCAGGACAAGACGCTATCGGCGAGGGAGATGATTGTGGACTCAAAGTAGCTAACATTGATTGGACATGACTATTTTCTCCTTTCAGTACATCTATTTATCTGTTAGACATGGTTCGATAAAAACAGGCAAGTTCTTTGTCAATGTCCACTCTTCTCGTACCTATCTTTTTCATGAAGAACTTTTGCTCAAAGTGAACAGTATCTTCGATAAAAAGTAAGGGTCGTAGACACCTGATTTGATGATTTGCCACATCCTGAGAAGATCAATAACAGACAACAACTAGATTCACGTTGGCTCAACTTACCAACTTCATCCCTTCCAGAACACCCAACATGCTCCTCATCCCAGCGACTAATACATTTACATCGCAATTTCTGGCCCCGTCGCCGAGCTGAGCGACAATTTCATCAATCCGGCTGTCTCTCATCGGCGCACAATGGCACTTCAGGAGCTGAGCTAACTTTGCGAGTTTCTCGAGGTCCGCGACTCCTTTGCGGAACTGTTGTATGTGCAGGTCAACGCTAATGATCTCATCAATTAAGGCGCGATCTCGTTCAGGTACTAGTGTCTCCAAAATATCTCGAATGGCCTCTACATGTAGACACCATTCTTGATCTCCCCATTCCCGTTCGACTGCCTCTCTTGACACAATATATGCTCGAAACTGTACCCACAAAGTCTCCCAGAACTCGTTCGATCTCTGCGTCTTCCTTCTTCTCTTTTCTCCTTCAAGGTTCGGTCTGAAGTGCAGCTCAAGATTGAAATTAATATCGTGCCGCAGTTTCGGATTGAGGGCGATTTTATTGACATCGAGTTCGCTCAAAGCACCTCGGGTTATAGGAGGCTCTAGGGTAGCTAATTTTCCCATTATCATTCTCGAAGGTCTTTCTATAGGTTGGTCATGCAGTAAAACGATAGCTTGGGACTCAGGTTCTTGGTAATGACGGAGCCGCTGGTTCTGCTTGAAATCGTCTAGCCTCCTGCTGCTGCGACTGTTCGAATCAGTTGAAGGCCATATATGCAATTAAAATAGTATGGTTTGCTGTACCTTGCGCACTCCCGCCTCTCAGGGTCTATGAAACTTTGGAGGATTGGTAAGGTTTTCTGGATCGGGTAGCCTTCAGGGTCTGGGCTTATGGGAGGCTTGAAAGGGGAAGGGATTGAAGAAGCTCGAGAAAATTTCGCAGATCCCCTTCCAGACACAATACTGCTAAGACTGTGGAGGAATACGTCGTCAGGTTGGAACATAAGGCAGAATTGACTTCGGTCCAGAGAGTAAGTAGTTGAGCTTTAGGTCTTCGCTAGTCAGCCTCATTTTCATGCAACTCTGCGCCACAACGTCGAACTTCTAAAGAGTCTGCAAAGGACTTGCCTCAACTAGAGAATTCATCACGCAAAAGCATTCACTTGAAAGCAAAGGAGTCGAACCATGTCTCAGGTTGCAGAATAGCTGCAAGTTGATGAACTGAGTGTACGTTTGCTACGTCACGCCGCAATGGTCTCAAGATGGAGCACACGAGTGCAGAGGAAGACTCGACCGCATAAAGAGAATAGCACAGCACAGATGCCTAAAGGTCCTAACGACATAACACGGATTCAATCTGTCTTCTGCTTAGTGAAGTACTCCGCGAAGAACACAGCATCCCTCAGTGTCATAGCCGTGAGTGCAGAAATAATCAGTTCCTTTTGTCCGCTGGCAAAGGACTGCCCATCAAGAGACTTAAAAACATACTGGACGCAACAATTTCAAGAATCATTATCTCGCCATGCGAACTCGATATCGGGCAAAAGAACAGGAGGAAAAGTCCTTTCCTTGCTAGGAAAGCAGAAGACGCTGGGAAGCATGACGGTAAGACTCCCATCACTCGAATAGAATCTTCCCCCTCAATCTAACCTGCGAGCCACAGGAGACTATTTCGCGCAATCTCGACAACCTCCAAATACCGAAAATCTTCGAAAATCCTCCTCCGCCAGTATTCCTCGCAGCATGTATTAGCTTTGTGCTTGGATTAACCGCCTTTCGATATCGCCATAGACACGACTGGTATCAGGACCATATCATAAGACTTGGGATACTGGTTGGCTTAGCAGCGGCTTCGCTGTCGGAGGTGGACGACTTCCTCATTGTTGCCAAAGCTACGGTACCGTGGTGTGTTGTACTGGCGGTTGTATTCAGTTCGTTTGCGCATCGTGTTTTAAGCTTAACTTCGAAGTGGAGATCTGAAGGGAGTGAGGAAATACTGCAGGAGAAGGAGAGAAGGATTGAAACGTGATGGGAGTGGCAACAGAAGCCACGGGCGTTGAAATATAGATGATGTTGCCGGGAAAAGTGGGGAATGGGCATCATAGCGCCGACGTTGAAATTAGCCTTTTTGGAGTTAAGTCTTAACCTCTCTGCATTTGAAAACAGAAATTATTTGTCTTCGGGAATTTGGGCTTTACATTGTGTTGGCTCTCGCAAATGACACTTCCGAGCACCGTGATATTCCATTGCATATCTTTATTTCCACCTTATAGACTTGTCTTATAGACAATCCATAACTAGCTCCCTCCAATTGAGTGTGAGGTTTAAACGTAATTCTAGAACAATTACTTTTATTTAAATAGGTACCTTCTGATGCCCATCTCACGTATGTTACGCCGGGGTATATTAACAAGTTTGACTTTTTTGATATATACCCACCTGTACGTCAAGAAACTTTTAAATCAGGCAGTGTTTTCTTTTTCACTGTGGCACTGTACATACGCTTCAAAACAGTAAAACAACCTATATCAAGTGACTGAAGAATGTGAGACGAGTGTAGAGACATGCAGACAGTAATAATATTGTTCTGAAGGCAATATTTATCAAATTCAAGTGCTACATGACTTTCATGGCTATCAAGAATAAGCATGTGATATTGGCCTTTGGTATGCGATCTGGTATATGGATCAAAAGNTTTTTTTGAAGTTAATCATGGCTAATTTCATTATTTGTCCATCTATTATCACTTGTCGTAATCTTCTAATCATGTAGTAAGTTCTCATATTACCTAAGAATTGACCTCTTCCTTTTGAATATAATCGAAGGTAATAATGCCTATCTAGTAACATTCACATGCTCTAAAAAGGCCAGCATGCGCCTCGCCTGACATTGCAAATTGTGTAAAGGAAGTCTCCAAACTCTTACGTGGATCGCTGTGACTGGCTAATTAATAGTGGTGCATCAAATGATCGTCCAAGCTGAGGGTCGATCGCGGTTGCAAGGCTGAGGACTAGCTATCTCAACTCACATATAATTAATGGAACTTTCCTTCCACCATGCCTCTGAAGGCAAGTACAAGTACTTCACTTACAGTAAGCGAGAGCCTCATACCCCGTTAAGTTTCTGTTCACTTGAGTAGAGGGAAGGTTTACTTAGTACCGAAGTTAGTTCTTAAGTCAACACAGTTGAACGAATGGTCTACAATTCGCCAATGACGAGAACGATACTCGTCTAGCCAAAATGGCGTTATCCTTCAGCAAAGCCCAGGTTTCTCTAGCCTCGGCGACTCAAGAAACAACCTTAGCGCTAGCAAATCTTAATTTTGATTTCTCTCTAGTCAAAGTTGACGCGCCGGCAGAATTCAAGGATGTCGGAACAGCACTGACAAACCGGCGACGGGCTGCTGCGGAGAACGGTTCAGCTCACAGACTTGCCCGTAAACTGGGACACCTCTTCGAGTCGATCATTCCGCCGATTCCTAATCTAATAAGAGCTTACGGTCTAAGAGCTTCAGAGATTTCCAACACCCCCTCGATCAACGGGAAAGGATGGCAATTTCAGGGTCCATTCAAAGACTTTGTCTGGGTTGATGGTACCAGTATCTGGGCAGCTGCTACGTCAGGCCCTAGCTCTATTGCGGTACATCTCCTTGCTTGTATGCTAGCTCGAGTATGGTCATCTTCAGAAGCCGCATCTATTTGGGAAGAGCTAGTTTTGGAAAGAAAGAAAGAACTATCCCGGTATGAAAATGTCGAATCTCTCAATCTGAAGGATGTTGTCGCCACGGAGCTGTCGATCTCAAAAGAAGAGCTCTCCGAATGGGATGCGAGCGCTCGTTCGTGGCTTCGTGCAGCCGACGACGTCGATCTGACACGAAAACGCCAAAAGCAGTTGATGCTAATTCTCGGAGACATAAACTTGCCCGTTGGTCGCCAACTGGATGTCTATGGCGGCGTTACAAAATCGTGGCGAACAGCTTTGAAGACAATGGATAAAATAGTATCAGGTGAAGCATACAGTATCACCGATGGTGCAGTACTGGTAGCTTTATCAGCGTGGCATCTATATCCTGACATGCTTGTCTTGGGCAAAATGAACCAAGAAATTAAGCAAGGAGATGATTTGGTGGAACCTGGGGCCATCCTGACAATCGGCCTTCGAGGGATTGCACGCAAACAAGCAGACATGGGTGTCCACTAGTCTCTATCACTCGCCAATCTTCGATATTATAGTGCTCCAGTTCTATCATCGAAATCCATTGGCACGGCCACATCACGGCTTGATGCCGATCAATTCACTTTGGTGGTACTAGGATGTGTTATTGGATCCTGGAACATCTCTTTTCATCGCCTTCACGACGGAATTAAACTGATCCTCGAAATCGGCAGAGTGATTGAAATGGCGCTGACGAACCTCTTAGACACCCAGTTATGCTCCGCTATAACGAAGACTTCGTGGATTATAATCCTTGTTAATGCAGCTCGCAAATTCGATCAGTCTACAAAAGAAGAACAGGAATCTTCTAAGCGGTTATTGGGGCTAGGCTTTCGACTATATGAGTTTATTACTGGCGGCCTGACAGATGTATTCGGACTGAGAAGCCACAAGCTTTTCCATCTGATCGCAGAGCAAAAAGATAAAATCGCTTTTCTACGACGAATCATGGCTAGCCACAAAATGCCTTCTGGTTCATTTATTATTCGTATTTCGGGGGCGATATCAGCTAATGTGGGAAACATTGGCGTCCAGAATAACGGCTCTGTTAATTCCCAGAGGGATTCTTTCCAACTTGCTACAGTGTTTCCATTCGCGGTTGGTCAAAACTTAGGGCGGAAGCATGTCCGTTGGATTGCAGCAGACTCGGGATACGACAATGATATTTATGCTACTAATGCAAACGAGAGAAGTGTCAGCAGCGATGACGTTCATATCGTCAACATCAAAGATTTAACGCTTCGAAAGGAACATTTTCGCTGGCGAAATCCGCATCCTTTCTTCAAAGCTCCATCGGAGCAAGTCACACTGCATCAAGAAGAACGACATCAAAAAGATCATACAGACAGTGAATTGAAAGCCCCAACTTCAGCCCGCCAGGCTAAAGTAGAGAAGAGAAGTTCGAGGAAAGAGGATAAGGCAGCTCATCGTGGCGGTGGGAAATCAAAACCAAAGAGAGTTTCATGGCAGCGGCTGGGATTATCGGATCGTGAGCTCTTCAATGGTGAGACAACCTGTGGACCGAGGATAGACATGTCAAGAGAGGCTGATCTTAAAAGCTAGATTCTAGGAACATAGAAGCGCCCCAACACAACAGGTTCGGACTGGTGGATGAAAAGAATGGTGACGAAGCTGCGAACAAGCAGGCAATGGAAATTGAGAAAGTAGTATCCTACAGTTTCTCAGCTGGAGATCCCAACGGAGTGTCTCTGTTCCAGCGGACGGATGGTACGTATAGGACACATGCCGCACGTCACTGCTATTTGCGGGGAGTTGAGGCACTCGATATCAACACTATATCGGAACTTTTAGCAAAAGGGGTCATTGACTCGACCTTGCTGCTCCACCATTTGGTGGATCACATAAATCCATTGAAGAGCGGTCAATACTTCGCGCAGTCTTTGAAAGTGTTTTCAAGCTGCGTGGAGGTGTATCGGAACTTACCTGGCGCAACCATCTTTGGAAGTATCTTCGATCTCAAAACACAGCTTGGTCTTGCAAAATAGGCTAATATCGATGCGGAATACGTTAATTTGACAGACAAGGAGGGAGTCGCAGTCAAGTTTAGAAATCTGCTCCCTTTGAAATTAAGTCGATCATCCACGTTTGCCTGCATCATTATGCTCGAGTCTGGCGGTTTCGATCTGGATCCTCACGATCTTCAGCACGCAATGGCAGTCTCTTCCGAAAACTCGCTCTACATTGCTGCCCCACTGCTATGCGACCCCCTTACAGAACTTGAGGCTCACGAAGTCCGACGAGTGGTTGGAAATATTGGTCGTCCAGGGGTAGCTGTATTGATCCCCCCTGTGAATCCAAAGGTTCGCAGTCTGCAAATCTCCAAATGGAACATCATAAACCACGCCCCATTTGACGGCAACCTCGCGGATTGCTTCCGGAGTACTTCTCTCCACCTTAGTTTCTCTGGATATGAGCTCCCAATCATGACAAGCGAACATGGAGGAAGATTTGTTGAAGCATTCTTCCTAGAGGCTATAGTCTCGGTGCATGACTCTGGCGAGTGGGTCGCCGACCTTGATATACTTGCAGCCCTAAGCAGTCCTCTTTGGAAGCCAGTGCTTCGTCAACCACAGTGCGATCCCAAGCCAGTGGGACAACACAAACCATCCTTCGAAATGACGTCCATTGACTGCTGGGAAGAGCTTCTTGAGAAACCAAGATGCATTGTTGCGGTGCGAGCACATGGAAACTGGCAAGCGCGTCTGGCAGCTGCCGCCATCAGCATCCAGAAAGGCAACCCTACTATACTGTTTAGAGGCCACGGATGTTGGGCTTGCGGCCTCGTCGCTATGGGTGGGGTGTTCCGGCCGCAGGAATTATTCGTGTATGACAAGCTCGCCCAGGAGAACGGGACTTCGACTCCGAATTCGGCTTCCAGCAATGGAACAGATGAAAGCGACTGGCCATCAGATAGTGACTGGGCTTATGATCTCCAGCAGGACTCGCTGTCTAACATTTACCACCTCTTCAAAAGTAATGGGGATCTCCTCGATGGCCCCACGTTTATTCTCTAGGTGCCTTTGGAAGATGCGAAGGTACAGTACGTGCCATGCCTATTGGCAGTCAGACACCCAGAACTGTGGCTCTAAATTTATGAATCTTACTCAAACAAGGTTCGGAAGGTTCCTTGTGGCCCTTGTTCAAATTCTCATATGTGTAATCCTTGCTGGGAATCTAAGTTTTGACCTTTGGCAAGGTAAACTTTAAGGGAGGAAGCGCGCGACCGTAAGTCAACCTACGTAATAGTTAGCAGAAAGTACTTTGCCTTACAAGACCTCTTTGTGGAGGTTATCTGTGTCGCGGATATGACCAGAATTTATATATCTCGAGTTTTCCATTCTCGTCAACTGCTGTATTTATAGTCTAAGTGCCAGGATTTTTCATGATGATTGGCCCTCTTCTTTTTGGATTAGCTTTCTGCCATTTTAAATATATGCATTCTGCGGCTTACTGGCGCATTCCAGAGGAACGAAATCCATCGCATCCCTTCTGTGCGCACGTTGATTATTACTATGCTATTCTTAGCAATAGTACCTTATTCTAGCAACCTTATCAACTCCGAAAATAATAAACACAACTAAAAATATTATGTTCCTCCTATCTTAGGATACAAATTGTTCCTTAAACGTTCAATAGTGCTATATACAGATTATTCTAAGCCCTAGCTGTATTAAGCAAATCTGCACGTCAGTTAGCTGAATACCCCTGAAAAATAGCCCGACTCCTTATTTGCCATTTGCTAGAGCTAAGGTGGCCTAGGCAAGGAGAGTGAATAGACCTCGAGCTAGGAGCGGTATCTATGTAAGCCTCGACGCCAGTGAAAAAGACCAAGCTCTCCCAACGTTCTGCTCGAAATATACTTTTCTTTCGAATGAAAGAATGTTAATTGATATTGAGGCCGATCGACTAGTATCCAATTAATTAATATACAACTATAAATTTTATCATGAAACGACAGCCGCCAAAAAGAACTCCTCACATAAACTCAAAAGATGGCTGCTTGACATGCAAGAAACGGCATGTACGCTGTGATGAAGCGTTTCCTTTCTGGTATGTAGCTAGGACGCCAATTAACTCAATTCTAAACATGGTCTTTATCATTAAATTATCTCAACAGTCGAAATTGTCTACGACTTGGCCGAGTATGCGAATACGCCGACCACATAAGACAGGCAAGGCTAGGACCGACATTAGACCTTACAGTTGCAACTGGCGTACCACGAGATCCCATAGCAGTTCCAACCGCAGATCCTAGTGTATGGACATCTTCTAGCTCTGTTTACTCGCCAATTCCTTCTAATCCCATACCATACGTTGAAAATTTTCCTTTGCATCATCGCCGCTTGCTATATCAGCACGCTCAGCTGTCTTTGCAGGCCCGGTTGCCTGAAGGATGCATATCGTTCATAATCGGAAGTTATTCGCCAATGTGCCCTTCCCTTCTTTTAATGCAGAGAAATAATGGTAGAACTCACTAACTCATTCGAGGCAGATTTTATTCCGTTGCTGCCAAATTCCCATTTGCCAAACATGCGCTCATCTCAAATTCTGCTTTCATAATCCATTCAGTCACTGGAGATCCAGCTACAGAGGCCATTGCAGCTGAAGAGAGGACTGCTACTCTACGTGGTCTCCAGCTTGCTATCAACAATTTTTCCATAGAGAATACAGATGCTATTATTGCTACCTCTTTATGCCTCGCCTGGTCAGCACCAGACTGGTGAGTGTCGCTCTGAAACCTATATGTCTGTTCATCAAGTGTTGATAACACATCTATCGACATGTTAGAACTGTAACGAAGCTAAGATGGTGGAAATGAGCCAATTTTACTAACAGATTTTCAAGGCAACACTGGGAGATATTCCTGAGTGGATTAGCTCGTGTAAGTTCTTTCTAACCTTAATCTACTAGTCACAAACCTTCGATAGAGATATTGATGAGATTCTAGGTCTTAGAATCTAGTAGAGATTGGAAAGACAACGTGCTATTCTCCCCGTTATACCAGGGTGATTTTATCCTACTAAACCTTCCGCCAAAGTTCGGTTTAGAACAGGCATACCGGGACCAACCAGTACACTACCAGATAGGGAAATTGCTGCTTGTGATGTCTGAATTAGAATCAGCTACCGAGAGGCTAAGCCTAGAAGATAGGAAGGCAGCTGGATTCGATCGATTATCCACGCTTCGAATGGTTATAGAGACAGCATCCCGTGCACAATCCGAGTCTGAAACCTTCCACGCACTTTCTCTATTAAGGCATTGGATGTTTTGGATCACGCTTACACCGTGTCCTAAGGTTGACGAGAGCCGCTTGATATTTCTCGCTCAATTTTATCTTACAGTCTGGTCTGCAGTGCCGATGTTTCCTAGACACTTCGCTGCTCATATTGCGTCGACATGTTCTCGATTAATCCAAGGACTGAAGAGGCACCCTTCTCTCCCTCACGACATATCGAGAGCGCTAAGCAGTTTATCATGAAGGCTTTTAGAAGAGGGGTTTGGTTAAGAAGTTAAACACCTATGACATATGTGTGAGGGGAATCTTCAAGTGCAGTATATATGGCAGTACAATTTTATGCGCAGACCTCGAACACGGATTTTTATTTTTGAAAATAGATGTCTTGATGTGCTCTAACAACGATCCTTATTTGCACTTGTAGTGGAGCGATATATAGATTTTCAACTACCAGTAGTAAAATATTTCTGAATAGTTGATTACAGTACAAATATTGACCACTGCTTTTTAGCAGAATTTACGCAAATTCTGCCAGAAGGCGGTGAGTAAAACTGCCTGTTGATGCCCTCTGATGCCGTACTTTCTTTCTTCCAAGACAGCTAGTTCTGTGACTGTGAGATGATAGCCTCGCAGCTAGGTCAGCTCTGCCTGTGCCATGTCGGGATGTGTACGTATAGCATGGCATCTCACTTTCTTACCGACAATAATGGCGGCTCAGCTATGAGAATAGGCTGCTGGCCCCTTAAATACTAGCCATGTTGATGTGCGGCGTAGCCAGGGGGTGGAAGAGGGCTGCTGACACCCCCGATTGGCATAAAATTCGCAATGTCACCTCGCCAGCATCGCTCAGCCATCAGCCCCGTGGTCATGGCCAAGATGCACAAGACTCACAGCTGAGACACACACCTAACAGGATGGTCATCTCAGATCTTGATGAAGGATTCATCCTCTTTTCAATGGTTCCTGCTTCATATAAGTCATATCACAGCGCCATGTGCTTTTTGTTGTGTTTTCCCCTAATCTGAGTCTGTGATCGCTGGGTTTCGCTCACGGGGAGTTTAGGTGGCAGCTCCTGTCGCTCATCTCCTTTCTCATCCATTTCATCTCATTCGCATCTCCATTTTTCCCGACATCATACTTTTCGTGATACCCTATCTAGTTTTTGTACGATTTCCTGGTTATCTGTATTGTCTGATCATTTTCTGCTCTGTTTCGCTTTTCGCTTTCGTTTTGTCTCAGCAGCAATTATGGCTCGCACCAAGTTCTACGGCTCGCAGGTTGGAGGCAACCCCGTCATCCCTCACAGCTACACTGGTTCGCCGCTGCAGCTTCTGCGCGATGATATCCGCGCGGCTTTCTCCTTCATGGCTTTCATGCCATTCATCGTTTGGCCGCTCAAGCCAACCCGCTCCGGGCCATTTTGCGAGTTGTACCCGTCCACTGCCAACCTGTACGACTTATTCCTACATCTCATCCTCATCATCATGCAGGTGCCTTTCATCTTGTCTATTCCATTTTGGATCTTCTTCCCCGTTTGGTCAGTGCTTTTGGGTGTAACTGTGTTTTTTGTGGTGTACAAGTCTATTTGCAAGCTGCTGAATGGGAAGGCGGGATACCTGGAGAGTAATCCGGAATATGCCAAGGAGCGGGATGATGAAAAGTGGATCTTCATGAATGGAGTTGCTGTTGGGTAAGAAATGTATTTTTCATCTTCTATTTTTATATTCTGACGTATTTTCAGTCATAATTGGCTTCAAAGCAATATTGATCGTCTCTCTCTAACGTTTGGTCGCCATGTCACGGGGGTACACAACTCAACGTAAGTCCTTCTCGGCCCATTTACCATCTTGTCTTTTGCTCTAGTCAAAGAATATCTAACATTATATCAGTGATGGTATCATATTCGATGTTATCCAATGTCTTATTCAGCGCAACTTCAATTACGCTACGAACGACATTCGTGCTGGTTACAAGATCGTTAAGGAAACTCTCTACAACCCGAAACTTACCAAGGTGGTCTTCATTCTGCACAGCCAAGGTGGCATCGAAGGCGGTATGATCATTGATTGGCTTCTGCAAGAAGTGCCTCAAGACCTCCTGGCAAAACTGGAGGTGTACACTTTTGGCAACGCAGCTAACCACTTCAACAACCCACATCAGACTCTGCTGTCTGAACATGCTTCACTTACGAACCCCAGATCTCCATCGAGCACTCATACAACGACAAAAGTAGCTTACCATGATACCCATTCACATGGGCATATCAAATCGCCTACCTCTACACCTCTCACAACTACGACTGCTATCTCTAAATCTACCACCCTCACTACAACGGGAAAGACCCTCCGCCATATTGAACATTACGCGCACACTTCCGACTTTGTTGCTCGCTGGGGCGTGCTACACTTCACATGCAACTACTCCCTCGCATCTCCCGCCGCCCCACGGTTCATGGGCCGCGTCTTCGAGCGACAGGAAAGAGGCCACCAATTTAACCAACACTACCTGGACGGTATGTTTCCACTCAAATCAGCCGTGTCAAGTGAAGGCAAAGAACACGGAATCGGAGGCTCGGGATTCAGCGGTGCAGACGAAGACAACGAGTTCATGAACACGCCGGTTGAGCTGGGCATAGATGGCGACGAGAACTGTGATCGTCGTGAGGGCTTCGAAAGCTCATATTGCGCGGCTCACGGTAGTGGATTATCCAAGTACGAGCAGGATGAGACGATCATACTGCGGGATATGAGTCCCATTTCGCCAAACAGTGTAATGGGGAATCTGAGGGTGCAGAGCTTTGGGAGAGGGGTCGGGGCCGATTGTATGGTTAGTTGGGATGAACGTTGGAGAGTGGATGATGAGAAGAAGGTTGTAAAGGAAATAGTGAAGGAGATTACGAAAGAGACTGGTAATGGTCATGCTAATGGAACAGTGACTAGAGAGCCCAAGGTGTATCGTGTGAAAGATCTTAGCCGGCTTTGGTTATATCGGAATGGAAGAAGTCCTATGATTGATGAGGTTGATATTGGAATTGCGAGGATGGCTACTCTTTGACCTTTAGCATGGCTTGCGTGTATTCTAAAGTCCAAACCTATTTTGTGAGAGTATTTTAGACTTTGTAAAATTATTGTCATTAGTATTACTAGTATTACTAATTGCTTTCACAAGTTTAAAGCAAATACCATAAATAGTAGTACAATAATTTACCTTATAATCGAATAAATTTAAATCTAAGTTCCCTTCTAATTATAGGAGGGAGACATCTCCGTAGGTAGTTACTAGTTAGTACTTCGTACTTTAGCTAGTGTTAAAAATAGCATTATTAGCACTATGAACTTGCAGACTGATTAATATAGTGCGACAAGGTCCGTCCTGTGTGTAACAACTATTGGAAAGTATCGATCGCTAAGAATATCCTCAGCTTAAGGATGTAGGTGCCAGAGAGATAGTCCTAACTCCGGGAATTGTGCCAAGATGTCCTACTCAGGCGGTACTGGCAAAAGGAGTAAATGATCAGTTAGGGGCTCATTCGGAGGTGCTGTAGAGATTCATGTGTGATGAAAAGGGGAATTGGGTTGCCACGAATCGCGGCAAGCTTCCAGCAATAGCAGGGCAGTATGCAGCAATCCCACTACGGACGAAGCTTCCTGAATCAGGAACATAAGGGGTCCTCGTGCCCCTCCCCCACCGGACTTTCATTTACATCGACAGCTTCACCTCTCCCAGCACCCACTTCAAACTCTCCCTACCCCATTAGCATCTCCCCGGCGGCTACATCGCAACCTAGATTTCAGACTTCGTGCCCGGCCCCACGAACAAAATATGGAGAGATAAGATCCCCATGGGGCGGGAGGGGGAGGCAAGTGAGTTGAAGGGCGCATATTTGTACCTGGCAAGCTATGCGTCGAGCTATACCACGGGCACGGATATCATTGTTGATGGTGGATATTGCCTGCCCTAGTGGATGCAGTTTCAAGGCAAACTGCACCCATATCAAATAAACCTGATGCAACGATAAAATCACCCATGATCGTTTTATCTCCATTTCCAAATCCGTACAATACAGNAAAAAAAGATCAAGCTCAAGTTTCTCTCGGCATTTTGAAAGCATCGGAATTTGGGACGAAAAAGTTGCAAGTTACAAACCACCCTTCACTCTCCTCAATGTTCAATCCATCTTCCCATTTCTCTTCAGCCCGCAAAGATTTTGACCTTCTTGTTGGCCTGCCAACTGCCTTCATCTGCTCACCCCAGTGCTTTGGATATATACCACCCAGACCTCCCATCTCCGACTTGATGTTTCTCACAACTTCCCCTGGCCGGCAGCGTTCCCTTGTTTCTCTTCAATGATCTTCTGCAGCTTCTCGATGTCCTGAACGATTTCGAAGTTGCGTTTGTTGAGATCACTTGCAGTGTTTAATTCGAAGCGTAAGCGTTCTTGCACGGAGGGCGGGGAGTAGAGGTAGCAGTTGAGAGTGTGGGCTTGCTCTGATTTGGTATTGCTATGAGGGAGAATTGGTGTTAGTGGGAAAGAAGCTGTGTGGTTTCAAGATGGCTTATGAGAGAAGCATACTAGGACATTTGCGCGCTTGGGGAACGGGATGTTGGGGTGCGTGATGACATGTTTGTGAGTATTGCAAGCCTGCGCCTTGGAGCTGAGAAGGAGAGCCTGAACAGTCTGAAGGGGAAAGAATCATTTTGCAATTGGATTATTTTACTTTATACTCGTCCAATCCTCTTGCCTACGATGTTTGAGAGTAACTGTTTACGAAGTTCATGTCTTGTACTTCGATAGACTTTTCAATTTTGCGAGGTGTATCATTCCCTCCCCTACTCACAGGGCATCCTGTTAGACTTAGCTCTCAAATCAGAAAATCATTCCGTGAGTTGCTTTCCAGTTTTCGAGGTTTCAGATCCAGGAGAGATACAATTTAGCTTTGGAGATACCACGTGACTATTGCTCGTGGAATGGAGATATTCTTTGTATAACCTTCGCAAATCAGAGCAATTCTATCTAGCTGTGCTGCTATTAGTCCAGAAGCGAGAGCACGAGTAATCTTCGCAAAATTGAAGTTATGCGCATTTTCAACCTTCCGTCTTCACTACACGGTCATAGTTCTCATTACTTCTCGCGTCTATCCGTTCAGCGAGGAGACTAATTTGCTATGCCCTTCGTTGTCTCAAGTGTTCCGTTTCCTGTGTGGATTCTCGTCAGGCTGGGCTGAATAGCCGAAGCCAGTTCCCTGAGAAGGACGGAGGATTTAAATGTGCCTCCATGACTATTCTACAACAACAGTCTTGGCTTAGATTGGCTTCTATTCTGCACCTTTGGTAGACTCGCTAACAAACAATTGCTTTGTTGCCCACAATATTACAAGAGACGAATCGCGCTGTAGGCATTCAGCAAGAGTCATGGATCCATTCATTACAGACTCGCATTTCTTGGATTTTGTTGCGAATCCCCCCCCTGAAGACTTTGACTTTCCGATCCATCACGAATCTCAGAAGTGCCTAGAATCTAATCTTGGAGTATGGGAACCGGACCCGTTTCCTCCTAATCTTTTATACGACAGTAAGAATGGTATGGTTAACTCGACTGTCTCGTTCATACCGTCGGAAGATTATAGCTCAAATTCAAGCCACTCAGCCATTCAGACCCATGATCCAGTGAACCTTATGGCTACGGAAGCCCGCAAAGCACCTCCACTCCCTCCTACAGATGCAGCCGAGCCGAGATTTGCTTGCCCGTACCGGAAGCACAACCCCGGGAAATACACAATTTCTCACTGGCAACGATGTGCATTATCTAGATTTAGTTCCATTGCTCGTGTGAAGTAAGGTCACCCCTCTTACCGACGAAGTTCTCTAACTCCAATGAAGGGAACATTTGTACAGACATCACCTAGGCTTTCCATGTCATAGATGCAACACTATTTTTAAGAATGAGGACCAACTGAACTCACATATGGAAAGCAAAGAGCCATGCTCTTTAAAACCAGAAGTCGAGAGATTGGATGTAGTCACTCCAAAGATGGTAGAACGTCTTCGACGCAGGAGAAGGGTAGATGGAAGCGCGTCAGATCGATGGGTGGAGATTTATCAAATGCTATTCCCAGAATCCGAAGTCCCTTCTCCATGTTAGTAATCCCTCGGATCTGATCAAATGGAATTTTGAGGGCTATTTGCTAAGGCTTGTATGGTAGTGATAAAATTTGCGCAAAGGCTGACATCTGAGAAGTTTTTAATCCATATCCTGACGAGGAAGCAACAGAGATGGCGGACATAATGTCAGACATTGGGACGCCAAGCTTGACAACTGGTCTATCAATCATTGACACATCTTCTGAGAAGGATTACTTACACAGCTCTGCAACAAGACACAATACTGAGCCTCAATGTTTCATAGATAGCTACTTCCGAGAGAATCCTCACCAGTGGTTAGAATCGAAGCATGGAGAAATAGCTCACAAAATTTCATTGAAGGAAGGCTTGCAGGTCGTCGAAGAAGTTCCTGTAACGCTGCCCCACACAGACAGGATGCCTCTTGCAAATGGCACACTAAATGAAGAATTTCGATATATTGGAAACAGCGATCCTGCGGGAGCGTCCTCAACACCTAGGCAGAGCAGTTTCCCCCACCAACAGAACCAAGAGCTCCTGCTTATTGAACTGGATACCATAAACAGAGGGGGATTCACGCAACCTGCAATAAACCTGCCTTCAAAGATGGCCCTAGAAAATTCAGAACTTGATAACTGTCAACCCACCGACGATCCAGGTCAAGATGGTGAACGAATGAAAGATCCCAATCGTTCAGACTCAGTACCTCCCGGGCTAAAGGCGGGCGCAGATGCGGAGTATTTGCAAGGTCCTCTGCCTACGGAAACGTCTTCTTTGGTTCAAGATTCGCCCAGTGTTGACAGTCTCGCCATTCAAATCCCTCCGAATGACCCAGGATCCTCAGAATTTTCAACTCCAGATAGTGTGGACAAGGGATTGCCTGGGCATATTCAACTAGAGAGGCTTGTTCAACCTGTACTTCGATACTTGGGAGAACCTTTCATTGATCGCCTGGTAGATGATTTGCAATATGGACAAGTTGCTCATCTCTCCGAGTGCTCGGATACCGACTCAAACAACAATGGTTTGCCATCTTCTTCGTCGAATGGTGCCCAGACCGAAGGCTCATCAACATCCGCCTCGACATCATCCGGATTAAGCTCAATACAGTCAATGACGGCCAGAAAGCGCCGTCTCGGTACTGCTAAAGATAACTTAGCAGGTGACGACGGTAATGACAGTGATGGAGCTGATCGAAAAAGGCAGCGTGGAAATAATTGCCATCCAAGAAGTAAAGGGGACGACAGACGGTTTGCATGTCCATTCCGAAAGAATGACAGTGAGAAGTACAGCTATAACAACAACATATACAAGACTTGTGTAACAGGTAAATGGAAAGATATCAGCCATTTAAAGTGAGCATATAATTCCATCGTGTTGTCATTGCTGACAATCGGTAGGGAACATATAGAGAAAGTACACAAAGCGAGGTGCTCCACTTGCAAAATCATCCTGAAAGACGAGAAGGAACATCAAAAACACCTGGAAAGTTCAATCTCACAAGAGGCGAAATGCAAGGGGATCGATGGGCTCCTTGAGGAGGCAATGGGAACTTTGAAGCAATTGGAGAAACCTAGGACCAGGGATAAACAGGCATGCTGGGAGAGCCTGTACACTCATCTATTCCCCGGGGGCTCACCTTTACCTGATCCCTGTAAGTAATTGTACTCTATGTAATATCTCACTATCTTGCGATGTTAGTTAAGCTGACAGCCCAATAGGGTTTGAGAATGAAGGCAAAGGATCCCCGACCGATGATGAGGCAGATTTGCGCAAAAGGGTAGAAAATTTGCTCCCAAACGAAATTGGAGCCTTTATTGCATCTCTTATCGAGACCCGACCAGAGATCATTGAGTGCTTCACTGCAAGACTTCGGGAACGTTTAGGGAATGATCGACCTTCCGAGCACTCGGAACTTGTTCCCGAACCAACTCCTAGTACGAGCCTCGATTCCACACAGCTTGGTCAAGAAGTCCATCCCTCTGAACCGACTTTACCCATACATGATACATCTAACCAGAACCAGCATCTTAATTTCGGAATATTGGATTTTTCAGACTTGGCAGTTCCGCCCTCGGAGAAAATTACCCATGCTTACCGGAATGGATATGCGGCTGGTCATGAAGAGGGTTATCAACAAGGACAAAAGGATGGCTACCAAGCTGGAAAAAAGGCTGCGGCTAGGACGCAAAACTTAGCTTTTAATCATGGGGCATACAGATATGAAGCGGCCATAGATGAGTTAGGAATTTTGCCCCTACAGCCTTCTGGTGGAGATCCATGGGACCCAATAAACGGCGTAGGTGAAAGCGAAAGATTGATAAGCTCTGGCGTATTTCCAGAGTTAAATGACTGGCAATTGAATGAACAAGCGGAACCAGATCTTGGTTAATGAAGGGTATTCCCTTCTTAGACTAAACAATCAACAAAGATGCAATCCTTTCCATACAATTTCTCGCGCATGAGAAGGTTCATGCGTTGGAAACTGGGATACCAAAGTTGGGGCGAGGGGGCGGGAAACCATATAATCTGTGAGTTAAGCATTACTTGTCTGCATACCTACACAATCCTGTCCTGGCACTGATTAAAACTAATATTCAGATCACTACTCTGCTTTTCGTTTTTTTAGAAATCTACCCTTCCCCCTTTCCTATTTCAACAAGATTTTGTGTACGTACGTACTGGGTACTTGCGGATTCAGGTCTAACTCCTTCGAGTATGAGAAGACATGGCTATATATTGTTGTCTTATTTCCCTGTTATATAAAAGTTTACTATTCACCTGGTTCTCAAGTGAAGGACTTGTCTGAATAAAAGGGCTTTGCTTAAACAACTGAGTCTCGGTGGGATAAAAAGTTTATGTTACAATAATCCCTTTTTTGACAACAATATATTCAACTTTCTTTTAAAGAGTATACTCAATGTTCTCACACATGCAGGACATTTGATCTGGTATCCAATGTAGTGTGAGAGGGAACTAGGCTGTAGTGGATGCTTATACTATAGAGACGCTATAGTAGTAGTGTCTTATATACTTGTCGTCTTAGTCGTATTCGAAGAGAAGTTATTACAGTATCCCCCCCGGTTTGTTTGTATGGTGGTCAAATTGTTGCCTTACTTTTGCCACCACATCAACAATTACCGCTTTCCTAATACAGCATTTTATAGAAATATATAGAAATTCTGCCTCAAATAGTTGACGTTTATTGGCCGTACGCCTTTTGTGGCCTGAATGTAGAATCAAGGCTGCAACAGACCCACCATACAAACAAACCGGGGGGGACACTGTATAAGTGTAACGGGTTGATACCTGTAAAGGCCTAGGGGCCAGATGCTAGGCTAGATGCTAGGCTAAATGTTAGATACTAGGTGCTAAAGGCTTGACGCACGAACCTCCTAAGTTACCTAGATAACAGACTCTATTATGTATTTACTTACTATTATTACGAGGCACGGATACTTCTTTTCCTTCTCTCTTTAGATTATTCTTCTTATATGTAGGGAATACTAATTGTTTGAATAAAACCTTGCAAACCCGTGATATTTTTATGCTTGTTGGACAGGTTAGTTATGCCGATCGTGATAGGTTCCCATGTAATATATATTATAAATTGACTTATAAGAAAGAACCTAATCTCACTATACCTCTATCTACGTCAAAAAGGCACCAGCTGTATATAGTAGGATCTCTTAGAGAACATGGCGATCATCGATACTAGCCATATCATTATTAAACCTATGCTCTCGCGCCGCCTTCACCTGCTCTGCTACTGCCTTTTTCTTGTCCATCTTGGGACAGGTTTCTCGCGACTACGAGCGGAAGATTCTAGAACTTTCAAGATAATAAAGGGAGGATTCGCCGTGGATCGAAGGTGAGAAATTCTCT
The DNA here is from genome assembly GCA_002812745.2 of Scytalidium lignicola. Classification (NCBI taxonomy): domain Eukaryota; kingdom Fungi; phylum Ascomycota; class Leotiomycetes; genus Scytalidium; species Scytalidium lignicola. Next base: position 38,053 of record NCSJ02000355.1, read on the forward strand.
GTATCACTAGCTTGGTAGATTGGAATTCTAATAATAAAAAGTAGAGCATTAAAGGCAGAGAGGAATAGTCTAGATGAATAGTACGGAGAGTGTGCAAGGAAAAGGGATTTAAGTAAAAGAGTTGTAATAGAGAATAGAATTAGATGTACATAAAGCCGGGTGTTCGGATTTAGGCTCGGGTTGAGGCATAGAAGAGCTGGTTGCACAGCACGGCAAAGATCCAAATAATTCGTAAGCTGAGTCTTTATAAAACAAGTTTCGTTTGAATTATTTTAGCATAAATTCTTCTGTTTTAACTTAAAGTTTGAAAATGACACCTTTCGTCGAGTTTTATCCACAACTAACACTTATTCCTAGATTGAAGAGCTGTTCTTAGTAGGAATAATACGTGCGGTGGTATTGAGAAGGAGAGTGCAAAGGAGGTTGTCATTGACGTCTGAATGAACGTGTATGTTAATGCTGCAAAATTTCAACTTACTCCAAGCAGTGATTCAGAATGGCACTTCAATTGCTAATGTTGTCTCTTGCAAGGCTGTCTCAAATTCAGGATTTAGAAATATTTGATTCCTTCAACCTTCATATGAATTGTGCTGCAAATATGCATTTGAAATTTTAATTAATTTCAATCAACTTACAATACATTATCACGCTATTTAGAATATCTTATACTAAATGAGGCTCATTCGCTCATAATAAGCTTTATCACGACTACATCCGACTACATCCGGTTGCAAGACAAAGGTATTATCATGCTTTGTGGATCAGGCTACCCTGGTGATGAAGTGCATAGTGAGTATTATGTTTCCGCCTGCAAAAGCATTCAACTAGATGTACTCTAATGGTGATGGTTGTAGTAACGTTTATGATATCCATTGCTAAAGTAGAATAAGCGTTTCTGCAATCAGACAGATTTGGTTCATGTACTTCGTATAATTACATTCACAATATTGACAACTACAGTAATAAGTTGCATAAATGCTCCAAGATATACGAACTCGTATCCATTAACCACTACCACCAAATATCACCGATCTTCCCATGGATAATCAATGCTAAACGAGATCGCACCAATGAGGAAGAATACCCCTAGTGAAGCATGTCGGTTTGAAACAACTCGATTTCATGCATCCAATGCCCATCAATTCCACTTCTTCCATCTTCCCAATGAGGCAGGCGGTAAACAAACCGATTCAACAACCCCGCATCGAGGCTTCGCCAAGCGCCCGTCACAATTCCTCAGTCCTTTTCCAACTACACAGCACAAAATGCTCCGATGGNAAAACGCAGAAGCTTTTTGTCTGCAGGAGACCATTGGCGGGTGTGGCTGTGAACTCCGAGACAGCACACCAACTCGTGGATGGTAGTTATATCGCAGGAACTATATGAGGCAGAGCACGACGGATCGAATGAGGGACCTACATGCGAAAATTACGTACGACATGGTCTTACGTAGATGGAAGCAAGGGATGTGGTTACCGGGGAACGTTGATAAATAGTAGGGACAGGCCACACTTACCTTCATCGTCATATTGTCTGTTGCTGGAGCAAAGGCATGAACCAGAAATATTTTTTAAAGCGGTGACCAACAAGCAAATATATACTACGGATCTATCACCTCAGTTCAAACATCACCTCTTCTCATCTGCATCTCCAAATTGAAGACAAAACCAAAAACAATCAACCCAACATCTAACAGAAAACCAAACCAAACTGAACCAAAAACAAAAATAAAATAAAATACAATGCGCTCCTTCATCCTCCTCTCCCTCTTTCTCCAACCTCTCCTCCTCGCCTCCGCCCAATCAAACCAAGCAACTAGAACCGCAACCCTCCCAGTAACCCGACCCTCCCCAATCGGCCCTGCTACCGCGTCCAACACCACGCCCTTTCCACAATCAACTCCCGAAAGCACTGCATTCCCACAATCAACCCCCGAAAGCACTGCATTCCCGCAATCCACACCCGGTTCAGGTACCATTACCAGTGGCAGTGGAACATCGACCGTCGTCCTTCCGACGGAGACGGCACCGACTCAGACGGCTACCTCGGGCGTGAGTTCTGGGACTGTTCCGACTCTCAGCACCACGACGACTACGACTCCCACTCCTGCTTCGTCGGGTGCGGCTTCGGCCGTGAGTTCGAGTGGCAGTGCGAGCGCGAGTGGGACTGGTACTCCTTCTGGAGCGAATTCTGGACTGAGTGGGTTGAGTTTTGATGCGATGTATTTTGGTGCATTAGTTGCGGGTGGTGTGACTCTATTATTGGGTTTCTAATGTTGCTGTTGGATTGAAGATGTGTGTCCATGTTAATGATGAGGTGCTGTTCCGTTGAGTTGTGTTGATGAACTGGATGGGTGGTGGAGGTAGGCTGCTGTGTCTATACGTTGGAATTGGGATATAACACGCATGAATAAGAACTAAATGTAGTGCAGGATATTAAAAATAATGTGGACTTGATATTCTATGTGAACACATCTTATTCACACACACAAGGAAATTATAAGTTATGTATACTTGACCCGATCATTAAAGATAGTACTTTTATCCAAACTCTACTAAAACAGCCACCGCCTATCCAAAATGTTCGCAAATGACAATGACAATGACAAAAGAAAGAATCGCTGCCGAAGGACAGTCCAAATACCTTACCAATCCAATCGCTTCTCATCAGGGCATCATACACATCATTTCAACTCATCAAAAGCTTCATGAATCCGTCATTAGATCCTGCATCTCGGCTTCCTCTTCTTCCAAGAACCCAAGTCCACTGTCGTACCTCCTCCTCTTCCCACCACTCTTCCTCGCAAGTTTGCCGTTCATGAAATGTCCCTTCCGAACGGCGCCATTGTGCTCAAGTCCACTTTCCTCCTCGTCATCTGTATCAGCAGATTTCTGGACAATAGGAGCAGTGTTTTCTTCGAGATATCCATTTCCTGCTGCTAATACCAGGTTCAACTGATCCCTCATCGCTCGCACCACGTGTAGTCCCTTCATCTTCTCCCCGTCAACCTGACCTTTCAACTGTTCGTTGTCCTTCCTTAAGCTCTGGATAGCCTCATGTGCTGTCATCAACGCCTCGTTCACTCGCTCAATCTCGGTTCTTAACTCCAACACTTGCGCATCTCGGAGCGCAAGTGCGGCACCATGGGCACTTTCTCGCTCCATAGACCGAGACTTTAGTTCAGCGATTGTAGCCCCATATGTTTTCTCTTGTTCTAAGAACTGAGAGTTCAAATCATCGATGGTGCTTTGTTGGAAAAGGATGGTATCTTCTTGAGTAGCAATCTTGGTCGAAGTCAAGGCTGAGAGGTTTTCCATTTCACTTTTAAGAATGTCTCCAGCCGCGACNGCTGCAGCCAAGCGGCGTTCAAGTTCAGCGATGAGAATCTCTTTTCCTTCATTATCGGCTCTGGTCGTCTCGTGTGCCAAGAGTTCATCCTGCAATCTATCGCCTGTTGTTTGCACTTCTTCCTTTAACCGGGCTTCCATTTCTCGGAATTCCTTCTCCATAGTTTGGATCAGCTTTTCCAGATTCGAAACTTCGTTTCTATATCCATCTAGTGCAGAACTCAACCGCTGATTTCCAACTTCTTTTTCTCCCAGTTCCTCTTTTAATCCTTCTACCGCAGAGGTGGTGAGCTCTAACTCCTTCTGCAGATCGTTAAACGCATCCACCCTGGCGCCGAGTTGCTTCCGTAGCGACACTTCTTGATCATGATACTCATCGATTGTGGCATCTTGCTCTGTGGTCTTCTTCACCAGGACCCTGATACGTCCAATCAACATATCAAGGAGCTTCTCATTCTCAAATCCTTCGACTACTTCTCCTGGTGTGAGGTACTCAAGATCAAGACGTGCTTGCCGGAATTGCTGTGCG